>JXCR01142330.1:38179-161329 GCA_002079205.1 Phalaenopsis hybrid cultivar
GAAGTTGAGATCTTTGACGTTTGGGGATTAGATTTTATGGGACCGTTTATTTCTTCATTTGAGAACTTATATATATTAATTGTAGTGGACTACGTTTCTAAGTGGATTGAAGCACAAGCTTTACCTCGTTGTGACTCTAAAAGTGTTTCAAGATTTTTGATGAAAAATATTTTCACTAGATACAGAATGCCTATAATGATTATCACTGATGGGATCCCATTTTAGGAATAAATATATTCAGAGTTTGGCAAAAAAAATTTAATATTATTCACAGAATCTTTATAGCCTATCATCCTCAAACTAGTGGGTTAGCTAAAGTTTCTAATAGAAAGATTAAACAAATACTTGAAAAAACTGTAAACTCTAGTAGAATAGATTGACCCACTAGATTGGATACTGCATTATAGGCTTACAGAACTTCTTATAAAACTCCTATTGGAATGACTCCTTACAGACTGATTTTTGGAAAGACTTGTCACTTGGAGTAGAATTGGAGCATAAAGCATGTTGGGCAATTAAAGAATTCAATTATAATTTGAAAGATGCTTGAGCATAAAGCATATTGAGCGATTAAAGAATTCAATTATAATTTGAAAGACGCTGGTAAGAAGACTTATAAAACTCATATTGGAATGACTCCTTACAGACTAATTTTTGGAAAGACTTGTCACTTACCAGTAGAATTGGTTATTGGATTGACTCCTTACAGACTAATTTTTGGAAAGACTTGTCACTTACCAGTAGAATTGGAGCATAAAACATATTGGGCGATTAAAGAATTCAATTATAATTTGAAAAATGCTGGTAAGAAGAGATTGTTACAATTGGAGTGAATAAAGAATTCAATTATAATTTGAAAGATGCTGGTAAGAAGAGATTGTTACAATTAAATGAATTGGAAGAATTAAGAAATGAGTCTTATGATAACTACAGAATTTATAAAAAAAAAATTAAGTTATGGCATGATCAGAAGATTAACTAAAAGCACTTGTAACTAGGATAAGAAGTTTTACTTTACAACACTAGGTTGATATTATTTTCTGGGAAATTGAAGTCTTGTTGGTTAGGGCCATTTACTGTGACTCAAGTTTATACTTACGGTGCTGTTGAAATTGAAGATCAGAAAATGGGAAATAGATTTAAAGTCAATGGAGATAGATTTAAACCATATTATGAGGGTAAAAGACCAAATTTTAAAGAGGTTTTAATGATCAATCAACCTGAATAACACCTAAATAGGTCGGGCTGACGACGTTAAACCAAGCGCTTTATGGGAGGCAACCCATATTTATTTTTGCTTTATTCATGATTATAGTAGTTTTTATTTGAAATTATCGCTAGTTTTTGGTAGTATTAAGCTCTGCTATTCTTATATACCCTTGAAACATTTTAAAAATTGGATCCATGAAGAAAAATTGTAACGCATTCAGACCAGAGCGAAACAATGAAAATTTTGCCTTGGGCACCGACGCCGCCCTCGACGCCGCCGACGGTGGGTTTTTCCCGAGAGACCAGACAAAATTAATACAGAAGCGAGCTGACGGCGCCCTCAAGGCCGCTGACTGCGAGAATGGTAAGATGACAGTTTCTTGTGTTCGAGTGCGGTTTTTGACGGTTTTTGGGCGGGAATAGTCTTTTTAAACTTGAAAATTTGAATTATAATTCCTATTTTCCCTCCAAAAACAAAGTGAAACTTTACAAATTCCATTCCTATGGCATCCAATTCCCCTAATAATCCCAAAATGCGAGTTTTTAATCGGCAAAAGTTTTTTAGTGCGGAAGCACAGCGAATCTTCAACAAGTTGCTGATGAAGAAAAGATTAATCAAAAAACGAGGATTTGTGAATCACGGATTGAATAATCCTACGACAGATATTGAATAAACGATAGTGCGGCGAAGATTGGAAGTGTTATGCTACACTACTGCCGCTGTGGTGGTTCCTGTGGTAAAAGAATTTTATGCAAATTTACATAGAATCAACCAAGGAGTTGTTTATGTGTGAGGAAGATGGATCACTTTCTCTCCTACACGGACCAACGAATTATATATGATAGAAAATGTTCCTGTCTGCCACTATTCTAATTTCGTCCCAACGAGAAACCAGATNATCCTACTAATGTAAGAGAGGATAGAAGTTTTCTTACACATGTTGGATTTTACAGACATTTTATTAAAGATTTTTCAAAAATTACTAAATCTCTATGCCAACTTTTAGAAAAGGATGAGAAATTTGAATTTACTAAAAGCTGTTTAAATGCCTTTGTGTTATTAAAGGAAAAATTAATCACAGCCTCTATTATAGTTTCACCTAACTGGGAGAAACCATTTGAATGGATGTGTGATGCTAGTGATTATGCTATTGGAGCTGTCCTTGGACAAAGGTATGAAAATATTTTTAAAGTTATATACTACACTAGTAAAGTTCTTAATGATGCACAAATTAACTATACTGTTACTGAAAAAGAGATACTAGCCATTGTGTATGATTTAGATAAGTTCATATCATATTTAATTAGAGCTAAATGTGTCGTGCATACTGATCACTCTGCTATTAAATATCTGATGCAAAAGAAGAATGTTAAACCATGATTGATTAGATGGATACTTTTGATGTAAGAATTTGATCTTGTTGTTATTGATAGAAAGGGAACTGATAATCAAATTGTTGATCATTTGTCAAGATTAGAAAATCAGGATTATCTGACACTGACAATGAAATTACAGACAATTTCTCGAATGAACAAATTTATAATAATAGAAAGAGAACTGATAATCAAATTGCTGATCATTTGTCAAGATTAGAAAATCAAGAATTATAATTATTGATAGAAAGGGAACTGATAATCAAATTGTTGATCATTTGTCAAGATTAGAAAATCATGAATTATTTGACACCCCAGAAAGGAAACTGATAATCAAATTGCTGATCATTTGTCGAGATTAGAATATCATGAATTATCTGACACCAATAATGAGATTATAGATAGTTTCCCTGATGAACAACTTTATAACATTAATGAGTGGAAAATGCCATGGTATACTGATATTGTTAACTATATTGTAAGTGATATTTTGCCACCTATGCTGAGACTGGAACAACAAAGGAAATTCATTCATGATGCAAAAGCATATTTTTGAGATGAGCCTTATTTATATAAACAATGTAAGGATCTGATTATGAGGAGATGTGTACCTTATGAAGAAACTGAACAAATCATTCAGAAATGTCATGATTCTGAATTTGGAAGACATTTTGGGATTGACAAAACTGCTTAGAAAATTTTACAAGCTAATTTTATTGGCCTACTATATTTAAAGATGTTTATAGATAAATAAAAACTTGTGATCGATGTCACCGAGTAGGCAATATATCTAGGAGAAATGAAATGCCTCTAAATTTCATGTTAGAAGTTGAGATCCTTGATGTTTGGGATTAGATTTTATGGGATCATTTATTCCTTCATTTGGAAACTTATATATATTAATTGCAGTGGACTACGTTTCTAAGTGGGGATTGAAGCAGAAGCTTTACCTCGTTGTGATGCTAAAAGTGTTTCAAGGTTTTCAATGGAAAATATTTTCCCTAGATACGGAATGCTTAGAATAATTATCACTGACGGAGGATCCCATTTTAGAAATAAAAATATTCAGAGATTGGGAGAAAAATTTAATATTATTCATCAAATCTCTACTTTCTATCATCCTCAAACCAGTGGGTTAGCTGAAGTTTCTAATAGAGAGATTAAACAAATACTTGAAAAGACTGTAAGCCCTAGTAGAATAGATTGGTCCAGTAGACTAGATACCGCATTATGGGCTTACAGGTCTGCTTATAAAACTTCTATTGGAATGACTCCTTTTAGATTTATTTTTGGAAAGACTTGTCACTTACTAGTAAAATTGGAGCATAAAGCATATTGGGCGATTAAAGAATTCAATTATAATTTGAAAGATGCTGGTAAGAAGAAATTGTTACAATTAAAAGAATTGGAAGAATTAAGAAACTAGTCTTATGATAACAACAAAATTTATAAGGACAAATTAAAGTAATGGCATGATCAGAAGATTCACCAAAAGAACTTTGAACCAGGATGAGAGATTTTACTTAACAACACTAGGCTAAAGTTATTTCCTGGAAAATTGAAGTCTCGTTGGTTAGGACCCTTTACAGTGACTCAAGTTTATACTTACGGTACTGTTGAAATTGAAGAGCAGAAGACTGGAAATAGATTTAAAGTAAATTGACACAGATTAAAACCATATTATGATGGTAAAGGACCAAATTTTAAAAAGGTTTTAACTATCAGTCAACCTGAATGACACCAGAATAGGGCGAGCTGACGACGTTAAACCAAGCGATTTATGGGAGGCAACCCATATTTATCTTTACTTTTATCATGATTACAGTAGTTTTTATTTGAAATTAATTTTATTTTTTGGTAATATTAAGCTGTACTACTCTTATTTACCCTTGAAACATCATAAAAATTGGATCCATGAAAAAAAATTGGAATGCATTCGGACCAGAGCGAAACTGTGAAAATTTTGCCTTAGGCGTCGACGACGTCCTCGACGTCGCCGACGGCCCCCTCGACCCCGCCAACGGCGAGACCGACAAGATGGCGGTTACTTGGGTTCAAATGGCGGTTTTTGGCAGTTTTTGGGTGGGAATTGTCTTTTTGAACTCAAAATTTTGATTTCTAGTTCATATTTTCCCTCAAAAAATGAAGTAAAACTCTAGCAATTTCATTCTAATGGCGTCCACTTCCACTGATAATCTCAGAATGCGAGGTTTCAATAGGCAAAAGTTTATTAGTGTGGAAGCACGACAAATCTTCAACAAGTTACTGACAAAGAAAAGATAGATCAAGGAACGAGGATTTGTAAATTGTGGATTGAATAATCTCACAATGGATTTTGAAGAAACGATAGTGCGACAAAGATGGGAAGTGCTGTGTTACACTACCACCGCCGTGGTTGTTCTAGTGGTGAAAGAATTTTATGCAAATTTATATGGAATCAACCAAGGAGTTTTTATGTGCGAGGAAGATGGATTACTTTCACTCCTGCACGGATCAACTAATTATACATGATAGAGAATGTTCCTGTCTGCCACTATTCCAATTTCATCCCAATGAGAAACCAGATGAATGAGATTTACCAATATTTAACGGACGAAACTGACAATTGGGAAACAAGAGAAAACAAGTATGTTAGTTTTTCTGCGACACTCCTAAATCCTGTTTTGAAACATTGACACTTTTTCATTTCTATAAAACTGTTACCGACAATGAAGATCTATAAAGTTTCTAAAGAAAGTGTCATTTTGAATTACTGCATCCAAAGGGGACTGTCGTTTGATATTGGATCAATAATTGTGAAGTCAATTTTGGACCTGATCGTTCATGGATCAACTTATTGGCTTGGACACCCCTCCATAATTTCCTCACTTTGTAGTCAGTTCCAAGTGTCCTATGAAAATTGGGAAAAGCTACTGCTACCTTGGAAGCCTTTGGATCCAACTAAGAGATTCCTAGTTTTTGAAGATGAAAATGACATGGCCATCATAGTAGATCAATCATCTCAGAACTCACTGCCAATTTAACCCTTAGTCCCTGACAAGTCTTTGGTGATCCTGCACCGAATCAAGAAGTTGGAAAAGGCGGTACAAAATGTCATGAATGCGATTAATAATATCTCTGATTTCTTTGATCATCTAGACTGAAGGATGAAGGAACATTTTGAGCACTCCGAACATTTAGAAGATAGCTTAATACGACTGATGATGAGGATGAAGTTAATAGAAGAGGACTCCAGTGAGGAATTTCCATTCTGACCCTTCTACAACCTCTTCGTTCATGTGCAATCAATTGGTGATCTTAGAGGAGAATCGAGTACCGAGTCTGAGGATTAGTAGATTTATATTACTACATATCTGTTTATCTATGTATTTTGATTTAAACTTTACATTTGCTTTCTTTTAGAATTANTAACTTAAGATACTTTAGTATAAGAGAATAAGATTATAGTTAACTATTTAAAGTAAATGAAACTATATCTTGAAGTATTAAAAATCTGGAAATTCATTTGAGAAGAAAAGATTGGGGTTCAATGATGTAAAGACTATGAAATACTTATAAGGTAAAGGAATGCTTTGAGTTTCAAATTTAGGGAAAGAGAAGTGAAGTTCAAAATCATTAAAGGCTATCCAGATATAGTAATCTTCACTTGAAAAAGAAAAAAGAAAGGATTGAAAACAATCCGTGAAAAGAAAAGAAAAATATTTAGGATTGAAAGCAATCCAAATGAAAAACAGAAAAGAAAGAAAAAATTATGAATGTGAGGAGAAGCTTGAGGATGTGCCTAATAAAAAATTGGCTTCACTAGACTTGCCTAAAGGGAAAACTTAAATACATTCCTGAACTTAAATTTATGGAATAGATCTTTTACAAGTAGAGTTCTCATGAAGTTCCTATCTTTTGAATATTCTAAGTGACTTAATATTGCAACATATTACATTCTTGAAATGGAGTAGAACCCTTAGACTTGATGACTAGATAATCTTGTGGCTACAGAGTTAATTTAATTACTTGAATTTTTTCTAAAAATCTCACAATGATATTTAAATCAAACTTATAGTATTTCTGAATTAAAACTTTACTACAGTAGATTATAACTTTTATATAGTACTAAAATTACATGAGGACAAGTAATAATTAAGTTTGGGGGATTTTGACCATAGGAAAATTTGTTGAGATTTTCATACTTATTTTATACTATTTTTAATGATATTGCACCTTAAAGAAAGGTGTTTTTGATGTTTTGTTTCAAGAATGATGAATTAGGGTCAATGGAGCAAAAAGATACAAAAAAGAGCGAATTTGGACGAAAAGGACCAAAATTTGGAGATTTAAACTAGGAAGCCCACGGCGCCCTCGACCTCACCGACGGTGAGTTTTTCCCAAGACTACAGGACAAAATTCTCCAGAAGTCCACCAATGGCGAGCTCGACGGTTATGCCTACTCAAGCTTTGGATAAGTGCAAATTTTGAAGGGATGCTTAGGCAACTCTTGGGAAAGCTCATCCACAACTTTAAAAGAAGATTTTGGCCTAAAATTGAGAAGAGTCTAGAGGTCCTAGATGTTAGAAAGGTTCCAATAGTGTGTAACAATTGTGAGGAATTCTTCAAGAGATTGAAAGAGTGGAGGGAAAGTGAGAGATTTCTTCCTCCTTGCTGCTTCGAAGAGGAATTTTGTGTGTNTATGTGATGTTTTGTGCTGTGAAAATTTATAAGTGCTAAGTACATCATTTAATCACCTAAAATTATGTCTATAATGATTAAAAAGATGTCATTAAGGCATGAAATTGATCGAAATCGCAAAAATCTGGAATTTGTACAAACTCAATAGAGCCCGGCGACGGCGCCCTCGACGCCGCCGATGGCGAGATTTTCCCGATACTTAGGATTTTAATTCCAATAGAGCGCGTCAGCGGGGGACGGCGCCATTGACCCCGCTGACGGCGAGCTCATGAAAAAACACATTGAACCTCGATTTTGACCAGTCAACTGCCACTATTCATCATCCCCTTCCTTCAAAAAATGCCATTTTCAAACTAGGGCTTGAAAGACCTTGGATTGGGAGGAGATTTCAAGGCTTTTTGACACCAGATTTGATCATCTCTAGGTAAGAGCTTCACTCCAAGCTAAAAATATTTAATTTTCACCATGGATTTCTTTCACATTGAGGAGATCCAAAATATTTGAGAATGTGAAGAAACTTTGGGAAGAAATTCATGGGTCTTAATGTTGAACTCTTAGAATTACTACTGGAAGCCATGCTTTGTATATTTGAAGTAATTTTTGACATTTTTTTATAATTTGATTAGATTTAAATGGCTCCACGTCAAAAGAGAAGAGTTTAGTTCGACGAGTCTCGCATCGTCAATGCGATGGGTTAAACAAAATTTACTTCCATATTTAAAGGAAAGAAGTGCATATAAGATGGAGTTTTTGAAAGCCTGAGAGGAGAAATCGAATGAGTTATTGCTGAGCAGAGGTGGGAAAGTTTTTGTTACACCACCAATAGAGCTAATGCAAATGTTTTGAAGGAGTTCTACGCTAATGTAATTTTTTCTGATGACGGAATTGTTCAAGTGCTTTGATTTCCTGTTGAGTTTACTGCCGCCCACATCAACACTTTTTATGAAATCTCAGACTCTTATAGCTACCAATATGAATCCTTTAGTACGATGGAAGGCCCCCTTAATGATGTGATCAACTTTCTCACTGGCTGCCAATATGAATCCTTTAGTACAATGGAAGGCCCCCTGAATGATGTGATCAACTTTCTCACTGATGGGAAAGGAACATGGAAGATACAGCGAGAACAGGTAAATTTTTCTGCTTCCATGATGAATGCCACCTCTAAGGCGTGACACTATTTCATTTCTTAGGAGAACGGGTAAACTTTTTTGCTTCCATGTTGAATACCACCTCTAAGGCGTTGCACTATTTTGCCCCCTGAATGATGTGATCAACTTTCTCACTGATGGGAAAGGAACGTGGAAGATTAAACAAGAGAGGGTAAATTTTTTTGCTTCCATGTTGAATGCCACATCTAAAGCGTGACACTATTTTATTTCCTCTACTTATTTTTCTGCTTCGATGCTGAATGCCACCTCTAAGGCGTGGCACTATTTCATTTCCTCTACTCTGTTACCGACCTATCACCATAGTGAGGTAACCAGAGATAGAGCTATTCTGAATTTTTGTATTCAGAATAGTTGAACTATAAATGTGGGGAGAATAATTCTTAAGAATATATTGACTACAACGAGGAGTGAGAGTAGTGGAGGTCTAGGAAATCCTAGACTTATTTATACAATTTGCAAACTTTATGGAGTGGAGATTGGAGATGAAGAATGGGTGTATCTTATGAAACCCATTAGTAAGGCTAATTTTAAAACTTATGAATCTCATAAGAAATGAAGAACTGGGAGTAGAAGTCAAGAACCTTCTACTAGTAGAGATGTCCCCTCTACAAGTTATGACTCCACCTTCTAGTTCCTCTACCCTCTCTGATTTGATGATTGAGTTGGCCTTGCAGCGAAAGAGCATACAATTGATAAGTGAAAGGATTGGAGCTTTAGAACATCGACACGATTATGATATGAGTACCTTCAGAGGCATTCAAATTTTGAGGTAGCCTATTATGAAGCTCAAGCCCAACACAACAGAGGTGAGCTTGATGTTATGTTTCCTGAGTGCCCCTGATATACTCAGTATCAGCCTAATCCACCTACAGATCAAGGAGATGAAGACATAGTTTGAGATTTTGATATTGAATGAATTGATGTACTTTTATTTGTACTTTTATTTCTGTAAGTTTGTTTGTAAAAGAAATGGATGTTTGTGTTTTTGGACTTTCATTTTTATTATTTCGTTGTACTTGGATGATTTTTTATTTTTGTTCTAAAGTTAGTGTTACAGTTTAATGTGTATGTGTAGTTTAATAGATGTTGAGTAGTATTTTGTAATGTAATGTGATTTTTATTTTTGCATGTTAATTTTAATTGTTTTGTTTAGTATTGTGGTTGTGTTAGGAGATATTGTGCTTGTTTAATATTTTAGTTTTATACTTATTTTAAAATTTCATTACCCAAAAATTTCTCTAATGATTTATATGTGTAGAAAGCTCGTAATGTTACAGACCAGGTGAAGTAAAAATTTGAGAAGGCCTACAGAAATTTTAGAATAATGAAAAAGCCTACAATACTAAGGTATGATTTATATTTATAGTTTTTCTTTCCATCTGTATTATTTCATATTTAAAAATTTAAGTTTGGGGAGGGAAGAAAAAGATTAACTATTAGATGTCCTTTATTTCAATATTTTCAAAAATTATTTATATGATTTCATGTAGTGAATTTAGTTCAGGTAACTATATTTTTGTAACTATTTAAATATTACGGTAGATTTAAAGAAATATTTTTGTAATGAAAATTAATTTTTTAACTTAAGATACTTTAGTATAAGAGAATAAGATTATAGTTAACTATTTAAAGTAAATGAAACTATATCTTGAAGTATTAAAAATCTGGAAATTCATTTGAGAAGAAAAGATTGGGGTTCAATGATGTAAAGACTATGAAATACTTATAAGGTAAANTGTGTTTTCCCCATGAGATCTGAGTAGTTTTCTCTGTGTTTCTCCTTGTTTCGAGATTTGTGAAATGGTGATTTGAATTGGTGAAGCCATAAAAATGTTGAAGAAATTGTGATGCTCTTTTCACTTTGATCTTAATTTACTTTCAAACTGGCCAATTGATTTGCTAAAATATATTGAGTTTTACAACTAAAGTAAAAATTACATCCACGATTCAGGGAGGTCAAAGCCCTTGGAAGTTGGGTGCAAATAAATGTGGAAATAATCTTATCGGGCATAGAATTGGAGATTTTAGAGTGACAGACTAAAATCCCCAATTTCGTCCTATCATTTGGGTGCTGAAGTGTAGATGTTAGCCCTCAGGTGAGGGGAACGTGGGAGCTCTGAAGTGAGAGCCGGTATCCTACCAGCCTAGCTGCAGATTCAGTAAACAAGCGTAGGATTACTCAATGTTCTTTATGCCTGGACTAAAGGGTAAAGAATAGGTATGCTCCTATTTGGCACAATAAACTTTGAATTAATTTACTGTAATTTCTTGACAAGGATAAGGATGCTTTCTTACATATTGAATATCACAATTAAACCCTCATTAATATAATTAGTTATTAAAATTACATATTTCTTTCAATTTCCTATTAGTGATAGATAAGAAAATTGAACTTCGTTGTTGTGATTAAAGTATTGCTTTTCTAAAATCTTAGTTTGCAGTTCTAAACCACTCCCTGTGGGATCGATATCTAGGACTCCATTAGAGCCCTATTTTACTTGAGCAATACGTATACTTGCGTTGATAAGTGTGACTTTACAGTTATTGAATATTTATTACGTCCATATTTATCTAATATCTTTAAGCATATATAAAGTCTCTAGTTAGCTATCTAGAGGATTCATTTTGGATGTTCAATATGCCAGTCCTAACCCTCTTAGCCAAGGGCTTGGGGTTTGGGTCCATCCATATGAGCTTTCCAAAAAGAGTAAGGAGACCAAATCAAGGGTCCAGGGTTTGAGGTGTATGAGAAAGTGTAGTGTGTGAAAGATAGCCAAACCAAGGCCAGACTACCCAGGGTTTGTCCTAAGGCTCGACCATCCTATGGGAAGCTCATATTGAGCTCCTCCATAATGACCACACCTACTAAGTGCTAGAGATTTGAGTTAACATGTGGAACTTCATGTTGAGCAGAGAAGAGTTTAGAAATTCTAATGATGAGGTTTTCTTTTATAGTCCTCTAAGAATAGTCAGCATGAAAGTCCTATGGATAAACCCTAAGCTACTAAGGAGGAAACTAGCCCCCAACCAAAAGTGAGGTCAACAAATGGACCCCCAATAGGTGAGGTGTGTCTGGTAAGCACACTACGCGTATCACTGTTGACCGATGAGATCAACAATACCAACACAGAATTCTAAGTCCAAAGACCTAGAACAAAGAGCATATATGAATGACAATTGCTTCCACTGAGGAATTGAAAACTGAATATTCGAGCAAAACCAAAGATTTGGAACTCTGGCTGGGGATTAGAAGGAAAGGAATTCTGAAAATGACTGTGACGGTCACGACCAAGATTCAATTTAAATTTGGTTGTTATAAAACTTTACTTTTAATTACAATAGCTTTGGAGGATGGCAATCATATTTTAGGTACTAACACCAAAAAGAGAATCAAAATTTTGGTACCGACCTCGAAAGGACGGAATCAAAATTTAGGTACTGACCCTAAGATGGGATTTGAATTTTTGGTATCAACCCCAGAAAGAGAATCAGATGCCTTGATCCATTTAAGTTATTCTCATACTGATTTCAAAAGATAATAATAGAGTGTCTTACTCCATTTATGGTGGTCTCATACATATCTCAAAGAAATTGTGTAGAGAATCAGATGCCTTACTCCATGTAAGGTGATCTCATACCTATCTACAAAGATTTGAGTAGAGAATCAAATGCCTTACTCCACTTAAGGTGGTCTCATACCGATCTTGAAAGATGAGAATAGCATGTCTTAGTCCATTTAAGGTGGTCTCATACCCATCTTGAAGAAATTGTGTAGAGAATCAAATGCCTTAATTCATTTAAGTTGGTTTCTTACCGATCTCGATAGATGAGAATATGATGTCTTATTGTATTTAGGGTAATCTCATACCTATCTCCAAAGATTTACGTAGAGGATCAGATGCCTTACACCATTAAAGGTGGTCTCATACCAATCTCGAAAGATGAGAGTAGGATGCCTTACTCCATTTAAGGTATTCACTTAGCTATCTTGAAGAAATTGTGTAGAGAATCATATGCCTTACTCCATTTAAGGTGGTCTCATATCAATCATGAAGGATGAGAGTAATATGCCTTACTCCATTTAAGATGGTCTCAAACCTATCTCCAAAAATTTGGGTAGAAAATCAGATCCCTTACTCCACTTAAGGTGGTCTCATACCAATCTCGAAAGATGAGAATAGGGTGCCTTACTACATTTAAGGTGGTTTATACATATCTCAAAGAATTTGCGTACATAATTGAATGCCTTAGTCGACTTATGATGTTCTTAAACTATCTTAAGGAGATTGGTGTCACATTAGGAAGGAAATCTCGATGACTCACATCCAGCCAAAAAGGTCGCAGAAAGATTAGATTGAGAAGGAAAGCACGATGACTCGAAAACATTTCACTATATTAGGAAGGAAAGCTTGATGACTCACATCCAACCCAAGAGGTGGTGGAAGGACCAGATTGAGAAGGAAAGCTCAATGACTCACATCCAACTCAAGAGTTGATGGGAAACATTTCACTACATTGGGAAGGAAAGCTTGATGACTCACATCCAACCCAAGAGGTAGTGGAAAGACTAGAATGAGAAGGATAATTCGATGGCTAATATCCAACTCAAGAGCTAATCAGAAACATTTCACTACATTGGGAAGGAAAGCTTGATGACTCACATCCAACCTAAGAGGTAGTGGAAAGGGAATTAGCATCTCGGTACTGACCCCGAGAACAACCTAAAAATAATGCAAAGAATTTATGGTGTTGAACTCATAAATATGAAAAATATGAAAACTGACAATGGTGAGGAAAAATTTGCGAAACTTTGTGAAGAGTGTGAAACTCCGCGATGATGTGAGGAAATTGGTGCAGACCAAGATAATCGTGTTGTGCAAGCAAAGAGTAAGAAACCCTGAATTGGAGAGAAACAAACTCAATAGATTTATCATTTTCCTTTCTTATTCTCTTTTTCACATTTAATTATCAAAGTATATTAATTTAATTTTTGTTAGTTGATTTTCAAAAACAAATTTTAATTTTAATATTAGATTTTCATTGTTTTGTTATTCATTCATTATAGTTTAGAACCAATGTATGGTTCCACAGCTCATTATCAATAGCACAAAAAGGGCAATTTGACAAACATGCTAAAATCTGAAACAAATTTCATTATTCTGCTTCAAATAGATGTTATAGACTGGATACTAGTTCAAATATCAGAAGAGAAAACATTATGAATAAATTTGAAACATCATATGCAAGGTACATATCATATATACTGCTCTGATGAAGTACAAAAGATGACAAAGAAAGGTTTATCTGTCCTCTGTGGTGTGAGCTCCTGATTAAGCTGACCTAGTAAGCCACACTCCTGAACATGAATTCCTTTTATGTGTCCTTAGAGGTGCAATCATCTCATAGCTCGTACGGATGCATTTCCTTCAACTATGGATCCACTCGGAACCCATACTGTACTTTACTATCGTTCATTCTTTTGAATGTCACAGACACTCTGCAGTGTCGTATTCCCGGAATGCGGTGCTTAGTGAGATCTGCTCCATTCCCTTTCAAAATTAATACTGAACTCATCGATAGTGGAATCTCCACGAATCCTCTGAATTCCCCAGGGGCATCGATTTACTTTCCAAATAAGATGTTACTTCAGCTCTTGAAGGACACCATGCATAAGGGCCTTACAAAATCATGATGATCTATGTGTGCAGGGATACAATCTCCTTCATCATAAGTTTTGAATATACAACTATTTAGAATGCAGTCTGATGGTTTTATACTCCATCTAACCATCCTTTTGATCATTCTTTTTATCTCAAAAGGTAGAGGATCTACCCTATCATATCTGAGGATACCCGGAGGGTTCCCTTTCTTATCTTCAACAAAGTTTAGCAGCATCCACACAGGCTAGTTATCCGACCTTTCCTGCACATCCATTTTCATGGTTCTGAGTAAGTTTTCTTTATTAGTAGACCAGCTCAACCACTGTCGCTTTGCTCAAATATGTAGTCAAGTATTCTGCTTTCATCATTTTTCAGAGAAAACTCCTGTATACAGGTTCAGACCTTCAAAAATGTTGAAAATTTTTTCATGTATTTCATCATAGAATTCAAATTCTTGCTTCTTAACTTTATTCATCCTTTCCAGTTCTTCCGTGAGGATCCTTTGAGATCGTTGGGGTGGCACCCTCATCTCAACATCTGTAGGATACCATGTCTGACTTTGCTCTATAGATAATAAATTATACTACTCAATATCAAGGTAAGCTGTCTCCTGGCATCCTGTGTCAGCGGCTATGAACTCCTCAAAAGAACTGTAGTGATCTAAATGGAGAACATTGCACGTTGGGCATTCAACGAATGCTCCTCATGTTGATGCTTTTACAGGAACATCAATGTTTCACATCGGCCAACCCCTGTAAAGTTCATCTGGAATTGCTAATAGTATCTGCTCTGCTGCAAACTCGGACTCATTCTCTATAGTAGGTGGACTTGAAGATGTCTCTTTCATGCAAGGATCATAATTTTTTCCCTCAGGAATCGGGGTGAGCAGATTTTATGCCTCTTTCAGGCGTCTCTTTTCCTCACGTAAGATAGCTTTGTGCTTATAGCATTTAGCATTTCAACATTGTATTCTTCTTAGTGGCGCATCTAGCATTCTATCTTCATCAACACCGATTAAATTCCTCGTCAATGTGGTTATCATGGACGATAAATGGCTAGTCCCTTTCATTGATTTTTTTGTGTTATCACTTTCTTTCTCTTTAGGGAGGATTCTTCTTTGGTACTGATCCTCAATAGTGATGAAAATCTCTCTTTCTCTTGGCGACTAACTATGTCCAACAAGGGACCCTCATAGTTCATGTTGACCTGATTGAAGTCTAAGTTAAAATATATGATGCCACCCTGAGCTACCCTTTATCTATTCGATGCGAGATTTAAGTCATCTCTAAAAGTGAAGGTCTGCTTATGTCCCGACATTATTATGCAGAAGACAGAAAAAAACCAGTGCACTGAAATTTAGCACAAACAAGAACAAAAATGAAGCATTTATTAAACAATAACTTTTTCATACAGTGGAAAATTTCTTATTAAATTTATTTTAATTTAATGGAATTTCAAAATTAGAGACAAAAAGAAGAGATTAAAGTAAACAAATTAAATAATTTCATTTTATTGAGGTTAACTTTTATTATAAAATTTTGGACCCAGTCACAGACACTTTGCAAATAAATAATCTCAGAACAATCAAATTTTCAAAAAGATGATTTCAAGCAATGTCAGGTTGGGAAGTATGTCTTCAAATAACAACAATTAACTTGCAACATAGGTCTTTCACCTCAAAAATCCACAAGCTGGTAAGATCCTCCTGAGTAAGCTTTCTCTATGATGAAAGGTCCCTCCCAAGTTGGTTTAAAATTTCCACCTATTTTGCAGTGTCCAAGAATAGTTCTTTTGAGAACGAGAAAAAGGTCACCAACTTTGAACACCCTTGGGCGGACCAATTTTTCATGAGTCTGCATCATCCTTGCTTGGTAGAGCTCCAAATGCTGCTTTGCTTCTAATCATTTTCCTTTGAGACTTTTCAATTCTCCGAGTTAGAGATTTGCACTTTCTTCAGTTGTGATTTCGTTGGCGATGGTGAATCTGAAAGACAGTGTCTAAATTTCCAGCGATAGTATGGCCACGTACCCGTACAAAAAGTGCGTAGGGTGTACATTAAGTGACAGTCTTGAGAATTGTTTGGTAGGCCCACAAAACTTCTAATAATTTATTTTACCAATCTTTTTTATTTTAATCTATTATTTTATTTAATATCTGCACAACCATCTTATTAAAGGCCTTAGCCAGTCCTTTTTTCCTGAGACAGTAAATTGTAGAGTATCTCCTGTCTATCCCATGTCATTTGAAAAGTTGTTAATTTGTGTACACTTGAAGGCTTTTCCATTATCAAAAATCACTCAGCGTGGTACACCAAACGGTAGACAGTTTGATTTTTGAAAAATTGCAGAAAATGTTATGTTGTAACCTTTCGTAACAGCACTGCCTAGGCCCACTTGGAGAAGTAATCCATATCAGTAAGAATAAATCTATGTCCCTTAGAGGATGGAGGGTCTATCAGCCCTATTATGTCCGTACCCCAACACCTGAATGGGCACGAGGGAACAGTCGAGAGTAGCACTTTTGGAGGTTGGTGTAAGACCACCCGTTCACTTGGCAAAGTGACACCTTCTTGTTATATCAATGCATATAAATATCATCGCTGACTAGTAATACACGGGTCTTTTTGTCATCATTTTCATCTTCGGTCCTGACTTGTGAGCGCCACACAATCCAACATCTACTTCTTTAATAGAATTTTGTACTTCTGCTTTGCTCAGATACACAGCCACATTTGATCGAATGATCTTTTATAGAGGAAATCACCCACAAGGGCATATAACATATCTCTTCTTGAGATGTGGTATGATTCAGAAGTATCCTCTGGCAGCTTTCCAGTTTGTAAATATTCTTTTAATGTCTTGTGTCAATCTTCATTGATGTCAGCAACTACAATCATCATTCTTTCTTTTTTTTTTCAAGTTCATGTAAATTGTCAAGGTTGATTTGAAAGAAAACCCATCTTCCTTGTAATGTAATGTCGATGGAACCTCTGGTGGACATGTCATTTCATTGGCAAGTTTTTCTAGAGCGTCGGTATGGGGATTATCCCTCTAAGGAATCTGGTACATAATCACATTTGGGATCTGTTCCAGTAGCTTCATTGTGTACCGATGGTATTCTGCTAGTCTTGGTTACAAAATCTTGTATTGTCTGACAACTTGTTGGATGAAGAGTTGTAAGTCACCATGGATGGCAATGCGTGTTATATCCATCGAGATTATCAATTCTAATAGGATGATTGATGCTTCATACTCTGCTTTGTTGTTTCTAAATGACTCCTTCAGAGGGTAGGAGAATCTCAACATACCCTTACCTGATGTGATGAAAATCAGACAATTCCTCTTTCTCTTGGTACAATTATCTATGATTCTTTGTCCATTCTAGCTGAAGAAACTCCGTTAAAGTATATTTCCTAATGTCCATCACTGGACAATTATATTTGCAATATCAATTAATCTTTTGGTTCATTAGTGAGAGGGGACCCAACTAGAAGTTGGTGCGCAGCGAAAAAATCTGTCCTCGAGCTGAGGCAAATAAAAGTTATATCGAATTGTAATAAAATCATCAATCACCTCGCTAAATGTCTGGAAAGTGTCATCAAATGTTGGAATGGATTAACTTTCAAATTAAGGGTAATCTTATGAGAAAGCATGTAATGTCTAAGCTTTTGGGTGATGAATAAATCTAGATAATGTTTCTCGATAGGCGGATACTTCACCTCCATCGGTATTAGATGGCAACTCAAGTAATAGTGTGTGTTTTCCTTACCCTCATCATTAACATGAGCTAACAGGGCTCTGAGAAAGACTTCTATGGTTGCAGTGTAAAGTATCAATAGTTTTTCCGGGATAGGGGTTGCCAAAATAGGAGATTTCAATAAGTATCCCTTAACGACCCCGAAGGCCCAACAACATTTCTCTTACTAAATAAATTTGGCGTCCTTTTTAATTAATTTTGACAAGGGCAAACAGTTATTTGAGAGAATATAAATAAAGCATCTAAGATATGTCAATATTCCTTGGAAGGAACATAGTTGTTTCAAGGTTTTTGAAGGATGCATTTCCAAGATAACATTAATCTCATATGGGTTGATCTCGATTCCCCGATGATAGACAACGACTCTTATAAATTTCCCAGAGGTGACACCAAAGGCACACTTTAAAGGATTCATCTTGAGATTATATTCTCGTAATCATTCGAACACAATCCTTAAATTGAACAAATGGTCTATTTTCAGTTTGGTTTTGATGCCAAATTATCCACGTAGCATTCCACTTAGTTGTGAATGAGGTTGTCAAAGATCGTCATCATAGTTCGTTGGTAAGTTGCTTCATTATTCTTTAACCCAAATGATATCAGTGTATAACAAAATATCTTAATCAGTGTTATGAATGCTATAAGTGTTGCATGCTCTGGAGATATCTTGATTTGATTATATCCTGATAATCCATCCATGAAGGATAAAATTTCATGTGTCGATGCAAAGTCCACCATCAATTCTCGTATCAATATTGGGATCTCATCCTTTTGACATGCCTTATTTAAATCTCTGAAGTCGACACATACATGGTTTTCTCCATTATATTTCTTAACTGGTACAAAATTGTCTAACCATGTGAGGTATTGCTCTTCCAGCACAAATTTAGCATCTATTAATTTCCTTACCTAAGCAATGACTTGTTGATCTATTTGGAGGCACATTGTTCGAGGATCTTATTTTACTTGGGCCATCTCTTTTTCCACCCTGAGTTTATAAATTGCAATCATTATTGGCAGCCCTGGTTATTCATCATAACTCCAGGAGAAGAATCTTTAAATTCTGACAACAATTTTATTAGTTCCGTGGATTCTTCCTCGTCGAGTAGAGAGCTAATGAAAGTAGTTCAGAGATGCTCCTCAGTCCCATGATTGATTTCTTTCCATTCATCCACCATTGACTTAATTTTTTCTTCAAATTATGGTGGGACATTATCTATGAACTGATCTTGAGAGTCATCCTCTACATGAAGGCAATCCTCTTTCAATCTACTAGTAACAACCATGCAAAATTTGAGTAATCGACTGGTCCTATGGTACCAAATTTGAGACCTTCTATAGAGTTGGAAGTTTTACTTTTAACATTCCACAATTTCTCATAAAATTGTAGCTTATCTTTTGGCATTTTTTTGGCTCATATCACTGTTGAATCAACTTTTGTCCATAAGGAGAAAAGTAACAAAAAGGAAATTTCATTAATTCATTAGAATCCATTTCTAAATTTACTTGATTTTTATGACACGTAGAAGGGGAAGAAGCACGATGAAATTTGATCAATTTCAAACCAAAACTATAGATTTCCTTGAACTCTAAACTCTCAACCTTTTGAGGGTAGATTTGAGTAGGAGCCATGGCATGCACATGGTGGTTGATCCGATCATACATCGACTCGTATTCATCTTTTTTCACATCATCTAAGGAAATCTCATATTGAGGTTTCTTCTATTTTATCATCATCATTTCTTCCTCGGAACATTCTTCATCAGAACTTTCTTCCGTGTCGATATTGATGGTTAGCTTAGTCTGTCCAACAATTGTGTTGATCCTTCCTCATCCCTGTCCCCGGCCTCGATCTCGGGTGTATGGGCTAAAAGAACCTCTACCAGCTCATTGTGAAGAAATGGTGGTAGACCATTGAAGTAGAGTTGAATGTCCTCTTCTTTGTGATTCTTCTGGATCTTGCCCTTCATTTGCCACAAATTCACGAGAAAATACATTTTTATTTGGAAGTAAGTAGTAGGCAGCGTCTTCATGAATGCCTACCTCATGAATTGAGAATGGTTGTAAATCTCCTTTAATATAATGTTCTTGTCATTCTTTGAAATATTTGATGAACTGGTGTAGAGAGGATGGAACCATGTTATTCTTGTGAATCCATGTTGGTCCAAGTAAAGCATTGAAAGAGGTCTGTACATCAATGATGTGAAATTTTGTGGTTGTTACTAGTTCTCCAGCATTCATTAACAGTGCAATTTATCTAAAGACTCTTTCTCCCTTCTAGTTAAGTCCTCTTAACATCATCTTATCAGTTGTAAGCTCTTGAGCTTCAATCTCTAAATATGCCAATTTTTGTAGACTCATTAGGTTAAGTAATGCTCCCAGATCCACCAAAACTCTAGACAATACAAATCTGCCGATATTAACAGAGATGTAGAGCAGTCGGTTATGGTCAGTGGTACAGAGCAACAAGTCTTTATCGGTGAAGGTTATCCCAGGTTTTTCTTTCAACGAGCAAACTTTATCTGAGGATGTGTTGGTCCTCTGAGCTAAGCAAATCTCTAAGTTAAGCATGGCTGTAATTAGAGACTCTCTCATCTATTTTCACAGGATCAAAGCATCGTAAATGCTTAATTTGGTCGGCAACACCCTAAAGTGAGCTAGCACATTATAATCCACTTTATATAATCCTCCCATCCTTACTTGATTATGTGGTTCTTACCACTGGAGGAGGTGGACGTAGCTCTTCTCGAGTTACTATTTGTTTTCCTTTATCCACTAGAGCTGACCTCAAGGGTAACACTTTCCCACCCCTTAGATTTATCTCTGTGATTTCTTTTTTTTTTAGATGCTATGAGAAAAATTTCTAGTGTCTCTTATTCTTCTTCGGAGAGATCCAAGTTGATAACAAGTGATGCACCGTGGAACTCAAGTACTTGTTCTTCACCCCTAGTGCTATCATAATCGGTGTTATCAACATCTTCTTCATTCTTGTTAACGAGTTCATTGGACTTAAGTATGATTTGAGGATTGGTTTGGGAATCGAGATCAAAGTTAGATTGAGCAAATTAAGTTATGTTATCACTAGAAACAATTAAAATGTAGCCAAAATCATAATCATTATATTCATAATACCCAAGTGGGGCAAAAAGATAAGCATACATGGTTAGCAGTTTGAGGATATTCTTCTCTGAATTTGAGATAACCAATCTAACAGAGGTAGCCACTATCCTACCCCCCCGTGCTATCGATCTTCACGATTTTGTTCTTCTCTTTCTCTTCTGGTTGCAGTAAGAAATCTCCATCTTGGGCTGAGCAGGCTGTAGACTCTGAACGGCTGCCTGCGCTGAAGTGGTCTGAATCTAATCCAGTATCATCTTGGATGACTTGCTCCAAAATGTACTCCATCCACCTTTTTCTATATACGGATTTATCAGAGTGATTGGCTTAGCTGAAATTATATTGATAGAACCTTTTTCTGGTTCATTCGAATAATCCTTCGGGATTGTTATATTTCCTTCTTTAATATTCCTCTCGAGCCAATCCTTGAGGATGAAAAAATAATCAATTGTTAATCCCAACATCCTGTGGTAGGGGTAGAAATTGGGATACTCTTTGTCAACTTCTTCCGGCCACTTTGGTTATGGTAAGATATACTCAGGTTTCTTCATTAAGTTTCTAAACATCTTTGGCACAACCTTATCTTTCATAGAATATACCCTCTTCTTTTGTTTTGAAAGACTCGTACATGTTCTACCCTCTGCTCGGCACAGTACTCCCTAGTGTGACAGATGGCTAGATTGACCATACAGCTCTGCTTATTCCTGAGCATGCTCTGACGATTGTTGGGAACTTTGGTGAGAATGATCTACCTATATCTTTATCGGCTACTTTCCCTTATAAACCATTGCCGCTGTCCTGGTCTTCTTATTGAATTACATAGTTCTCTTGATATTTTCTAATTTCTTATGGGAGTTCATATGCTTAACTTCTTTTTATAAACTACTGGCTTTGCTTATCAGCTTCTCAAAGGACTTAATGGTGAGTCCCCTAAGCATGAAATTTACAGACCCATGGATGCTTTTAATTAAAATCTCAATCGCATGTTGTTATTATAGTTGAGGTTCACATTTCATGCAAAGGTTTCTCCACCCAAATATATACTCTACTAAATTCTCATTAGGCTTTTGCCTCTCTACTACAAGATTTCCAGTAGAATCATGATGATGTGCTCCAGCAAATTTTTTCATAAATAACTATTCTAATTCGGTAATTTTTTTGACTAATCTGTTGGGTAGCTTGGCATACCTATCAAATATAATTTTTGATAGGCTATAGACAAACTGTCAAAAGAGAAAAGCTTTGTTACCTCCAGAGTTGCCAAAAGTGGCTCAGAAATTTGCTATATGTTGCCTGGAATTTTTGACCCGATCGTATGTCTTAAAATTTGGTGACACAAAACCCTTGGGGTAGGGTACATCATCGAACTCTTCTGGGTAAGTTCTACCCCTTGAAATTAATGCACCACCCTTAAATTGGGCTAAGGCCTCCCAAAATTGTTGTTCAACCAACTGTTTAATATCTTTCTCTTGTATGGTACTTGGTTGGGAATCCTTCTTTTGCAGGTCATCTTCGTTAGCGGAGAAAACTTTTCTCCTTTCTTCGATAATGTGAACTATTTCTAGCTGGTTGACTTCTGAAGATGCTAATTGCTGAAAATCTGACTGTCCCTGAATTGTAGCCATGATGGCCATGGTGGTGGCCATCCCTTCCATTATGTTTTCCATCTCACTAATTTTCTCATCTCTTAAGAAAATTGCCCTAAGCAAATTATCCGCGGCGTTCCCTTCAATGAGAGGTTAGGCATCGTATGCAGTTGCAACAGCTTTAGTCTCAATGACATAACGTCAATGAAATCTTCATTGAGATAATCATTAAAATAAAAATCTTCATTATCATGAATAACTACTTCGTGCTCTTTGGCTAACTCAAAAATCTTAGGCCTGAGCTTTCAAATTTCTCATCAATTATCGCTTCCTGGATTATTTTGAGATCTGGAGCATTTTCTTAGACATCCTCTCCTTGTTCATCAAATTTGTTAGCAATAGCTGCCATAATGTCTGATACGTCGAACCTTTGCTTCATTCCATAATTTTGGATTTTGGAGTCATTAAACTATATTGGTATGGAAACCATGGGTACCCATACCTTCTTCTTTGGCAATGATGTCTTGGGACGGGGTGTCTCAATGAAAGCATGGGTATGCCAAAGAGAGGCATGTTCCCGCGATGCGTCCTAAATACAATATCACTTGACTTCCTAACTTTCCCTTTCTTACGGGTATTCTTGCAAACAACAAATTGTGATACTTTCGGACCCAAACGTAACTTGATTGGTTGACGTCTTGCAGACTCCAGAGAAGCAGTAGTAGCAAAATCTATGGTAGCAATGGTAGAATCAACTTGAGTCTCCAGATGAAATATGATGGGAATATGGGCTGACAAAAGTTTGATTGAGTTTTAAGACTGTCGGGTAGATCTGAAATCCCTTAAAATCTCTTTCTTCATTTGAGGCATTGATCATCCAACTCACTTAAGAAGCTTAACAACTGAACATCCTTCTTTAGTGCCCTATTCCGAGAACATTGTACGGACTTTAGTGATAGGAACGTGTTTCTCCCTTTCCTCACTACAACCATGAAATGATGATAAGGTGACGATGATTTTTTTGATATTTTTATGTCCATTAGTATTCATTAATGGGTGAAACCTACTCCCTTGCAGGAGTGGAGAGACCTCCAGTAATCCAAGTCCCTCCTCATGAGGAAATTCATCAATATGTATCTTTTCTAGAATTTCTGCTTTAGCAGTCTTTCGTGCACATCAGCTGTGGTTCCTCCTTTGAGACCGAGTCAATGCCGCACATTTCAAACTCAATCTAATTTCAAATACAAACGGTGGTATGGTAAATCCTTCTGTTGTATCTTGCACAATCATAACCTCCTTTCCTTTGGCAGAAAAGTGAACGACAAACTTAACAGTTGTCGAGGCAGCAGTAGTTTTCACCTTCTTGCAAGAAGGAAAATCTTGAGGACATTTCAGGTTAAATTCAGTGGAAGGTTCCTGAACTTTCGGAGTGGCAATCATCATTATGACAACGAGGGCCTTTCTGAAAACAAATTCAAGTTCATCAAATCCTGTTCCAAACTTGATGGTGGGAGCGACATTGCAAGCATTGAGGCTAGTTGGCAAGTTACAGAAGAAAGTGAGTGTCGGTAACGCCATTGCAATAACTTCAAAATGAAATCTCTGGGGTTAGTTGTTTGGCCAACACCTAGAAATTCTAGTGCAAACACTAAAAATTATGAAAGTTGATCTGAGATTGGGCAAGTCTTTATATTAATTCTTAGTCTGTGAAGATTTTAAAATTTAGTAAAATTAGTTTGAAAGTAAAAGAATTGAATAAGGAAGGTTAAAAATCATGTGCAAGATGACACAAATCAATTTAATTTGTAAAGTAGCAAACCAAACTCAAAGGGGAAAGTGAAGTTTAGGACCTTGTGCGGGACTGACTTCATAACACATAATGCCTAGATGAAACTCATTCACCGACACACCTATTGGGGGTCCAACCCTAAACAAAATATAAAAGTCCTAACAAACTCCAGAACCTCTTTATTCAAAGGTGAGTGAATAGATTGGTTCTGATGTCCAGAAGAGTTAACTGTATTTACCCAAGAAAAAAATTGGTGAAGTATGTCAACGGAAGAAGGGTAATTTAGTCCATAAGGAAAATGGACACATTACCAATGTATGAAGACAATATTTCCTGATTTAAATAGAGAGAGAAACTAATCCCCAGCAGAGTCGCCAGAATCTATTGGCACAAAAAAGTTGGTTGGAAGATTGAAATTGTCAGTCACTGGAATGAGTATCCCAACGCCCAATTTAATTTAATTTATATACATATAGTTTGGGAAAAGTAGTATTTTAATTTTTGAAGATATAATACCAAACAAATCTCATATCCTCAACAGTTTAAATAAACAAGCTTATCATTTCATGTAATGCATCCATCATGAAGAATAGATGTTCTACTTACTGGTGAAGGCTCGATTAAATAAACTAAAGATTGTATAACATCTGTTTAAGTCTGCCAAACTTTTTTTATATTGACAAACAAATTCTCCTATTTAATACAAAGAATTAAATGGAGTTTATACTAAGCTAGGTTCATGAATGTTTCATATAAAGGCAAACCCTTATAGTTCATTACATCTTAGATAACCGAAATCACCTAAGGAAACTCTCCATAAAAATCAGAGGACAATGTATTCCAAAATTTCAAAGGATAAAACTTTTCAAAGAGATTGGAAAAAGAGGCATGGAAGGGGAATGGCTCAAATTTGAAATATTTTATTTTTTGAATCCAAAGGAAGAAGATCTAGAGGATGTCACAAATCGTGAGGAGAACCTCAGTGACTTCCTAAAACTACCCTGCGGTTTGTCATCAACTTCAAGAAGAAATTATGTGTGTCATCCTACCAATTTTATCACTTAGGGCTTACATTTGTGTGAAACAATCACAGAAATAGCTTGGAAGATGTGAGGATTTAGGTTGTGATGAACAATAACCTCGAATTCTTAAAATGAGTTATGACTTATAATGTGGCAGAGCCAGACAAAGGCCTAATAATGATTTGAGGATTTATGTCATACTATATGGACAGCCTTGAAATCGTATGGCTTATTGTTTAATTTTAGAGAAAGATATGCTGTTGAAGATCCTCTTTTCTTGTAGATTATCGTGTTGCTACAGTTTACTGTTGTATAGTGATATCCACAGAGTTAGCTCCAAGCTCCTCATCATAGCAAGGTTAAGCTTTCTAATGTATTAAGTCCTATTGTCAAATAAAATGTCTCCTAAGGTTATGTTTATTTAAATATCATGGAGGATTAGAGTGACACCGGTTAGGTTCCCACGGTTCCCTCATTTTGGAACCACTATTTTCTTCAAATTTTCTTCGAATTTACTTAGTCCAAATGAACCTACTAAACTTAACTCAATGAGTTCCATACTTTCATTTAGACAGTGGAAAATCTCGGTTGCAACCGTGGGTTACCTCCTCCGAGGGATTCCCGATCAGTCGATAGAAACATTCTATTTTAGTTACAATTTTTGTTTTATTTTGTTTGTGCTTAATTTTTTGAGTTGTTTAATATTTTAATAGTTGTGGCAGTAATTTTTATCTTATTTTGGTTTTGGTTTTAGTTTTGTGACTATCCTAAAAGTTTCAGTTTTGACATGCAGGGCACCTTGTTGTTTAACATGCAAGTTTACAAGTAGGAAGTGAGAGACACAAAAAGGTAAATAAAAGTAAATTGCGATGGAATAACTTAAAAGTGTACCTATCAATTCTTCCCATTTCTTCACCTGAAAGGTCAGTACTTGAAAAGCATAAATATAATTTTATAGGAATTAAAATATGCTAGAAGGAAAAGCATAGAGCACAAGTTTGAGGTGTGTCTACCACACCCTCTGTCATACCCTGGTGGGTCTAATTTGTTAATTTGTAGGGATGATTCTATCAAACAAATCACAATATATCCAAGTGTCCTCCGAGATTCTGAAAGGTTCATGAAAAGGTCTTGGGTAATACCCTAGACATTTCGCAGTCCTTCGAATTGTCTCGAGTTTATTTTGGTCTTATTATGTTGCTACATGGTTCACCCAATTCATACCCTTATGCTCAATGAACCTTGATATTTTGATTATCCCTTTAATTGGGGTAATTATTATTTGATGTTTCACTTACGGATTATACGGGTAAACGCCCATAGGGGAAATTTGAGATTAATTAAGAAACTTAGCCAGTTTGATTTTTAAAGATGGGCTTGTAGTGTTTTAAAAATGTTTGATAGTAATTATAGGTCATTTTATAAACCTTAATAGACAATATTTTGATTAATTATAATTCACTACTAATCTCTTTAAAACTTAATGGGTAGATCTGTAATTTTTATGAAAATTTGAATGTTTATACTTTTAACCCTTATCAGTAGTAATTTTAAACCATTAATTAGGGTTTTAAATCAATGGGATATGATCTTCCAATGCCAACCCCCCAACCTTAATATCTTCTTATTTAACTACTCTTTTGAATTTCATCAATTTAAGAAATTACAAATTTATCCTGAATGAAACCAAAGTAAGATTGGTTGCTACCATTTATTCCTTTTATATTCCAATCATCTAGATATGTCAATTATGATCATTTATTACCCAGTTACCCTTTGGTTAGGCCTAAATATTAATTAAGGCTTAAATTCCAAAATTATCATTTTTTCCATAAAGGCCTTATCACCTTATAATTCAATAGATTAAACCCAAATGACTTTAAAATTTTTATGCTACCCCACTCATGGGTTAATTAAAACATTAGCGGAGTTAATGTGATTTTTGAGGATTTATTTAATTTAATAGTTATTTTTAATGCAAAAATAAATATTTTGGATGAAAATTAAATAACTCAACCAAAACAAAACCTCTCCTTAAGAAAATTACTGGAGGTTCACCTTGGTCAGAGGACCACTTGGACCAATTTTTAATATTTTTTGGGTTTAATTTAACTATTAGAATTACTTTTTTTTTAGTATTAATTAAATATAAAATAATATTTAAGTGGAAAATTAAGTTTTATATATTTTCATATATCTCTTTAAGGTTAGGGAACAAAGGAAAACAATATTCATATTTTCATGGTTTATATTTTATTTGTTAGAATTATTTTAGTGAAAAATTAAGGAAAATTCATTTTAAGCCTTTAAAAATTAATATCTTTACTTAGAAAATTAAGAAAATTACTTTAATTCGTCCTAAGTGATAAGGAATCCAAATGTAACATTTTAGTGTGTTTTTATAATCTTGTAGTTTTTATGACTTTTAATTAATTTTTATTTATTTAAATACATAAAAATAGCTTAAAATGAAGTATTTATTTTAATTTCACTTTCATTTTTCTTAGGTTCCTATGGTCATATGGAGCTCTCAAAACCAATTTGCTGATTTTTTGAGTTGTATTTTAACTATTATAGTTATTTTTGTGCCAAAAATGAAATTTCACTTAATTAATCCATTTTAGTTGTCAAATTAATTCCAATTGACTTGAAATTTTTATGGGGAGCTCCTCTATCATTAAGTTATAGTTGAGAACAATTTTCATGCAATTTACATTTATAATTGCTCCAATTTGATTTTCTTTCATTTTTAGGGGTTGATAGCAATTAGGGTTATTCTTAATGAGTTAAACCAAGTTTATAATTTTCCTATGGTCCTTTGACCAAAATGAACCTTCCAAAATAAGTTTTACGTTTTTCTAATTAATGTTTTAGTTATGATAATTATTTTACCAAAACAAACTTAACATGTTTGAAAAATAGAGATGTCTGCCTAGAGACCCCCCTGAGCTTAAAAAAATCAGGGAAG
Organism: Phalaenopsis hybrid cultivar; assembly: GCA_002079205.1. Classification (NCBI taxonomy): domain Eukaryota; kingdom Viridiplantae; phylum Streptophyta; class Magnoliopsida; order Asparagales; family Orchidaceae; genus Phalaenopsis; species Phalaenopsis hybrid cultivar. The sequence continues at coordinate 66,513 of JXCR01142330.1, forward strand.
ATCCCATGACAAAAGATCAAAAGACACAAAAATCAAGTCATGATGAAATGTCCATGTAAATGGAGAATTCAAATAATAAATAAACTGTTTAATTAATTAAAAATTGTACTTCCATCAAACAGTCGTGAAACCATTTTCACATTGTTCTCGCCTGAAACCATTTTCACTTATGCCTTACTTCGGGCTGATTTTTAAGCTTCAAAACTGAGTTCAGGTAGAGGGTTTGAGGATTGAAAGATGGTTATGTTGAGCTCAAGATGTCTTGAAGAAGCCCTAGGAACAATTTACTAGGGTATCCCTAAGGAACTTCGACAGCTCCTCCCCATCGCCATGGAGGGTGAGTTTAAATAGAGGGGCTTGGAGGCTAGTTGGTGGCTCTGGTTTCTTTGGTGGAGAGAAGAAATGGGAAAAAAATCCAAATGGAGTTAGCCAACTTGGTTGGGTTTAATTTTGAGTTGTAACTCCTTGCTCCTCTTTGTCCATGGTGTTTTTCAGCAGCCAAGGTGGTTGGCTAGCTCATTTGGTCAAGGGGATCAGGGCTTGTTATTGGTGAAGTCAATTGCGGTTGGCCATGTGTAATGGTCTTAACTTAAATAAGAATTTGGGGAACCTATTTTTGGGTCAATTTGGGTCAAATAATGGATTTGAGTTGGGCTCACGCACCAGGGCTGGTTTGGGCAGAAGAGGAGATCATTTGGCTCAGTCTAATTAGTGATGAGAGGTCCCTCTCCAAAGAATTTGGCTAAGCATGGGTTAGAGTGTGTCATTAAAAGAGTTAAAGCCTTTATAAGGGAGCTTAAAATTGGCTCCTCCTTTTGTCATGAATAGCTTGTTGAGGTCGCAAAAGCCCAAATGGCTCACTTATGGCTTGGGATTGCTTTATGGCTTGTCCTTTGCTTGGCCAATTTGCATGAAAAGGGATTTTTTGATTTATGGGGTATTTTTGGTGGATTTTTTCATGAGGATTTATTTGGAATGACTTTATCATGGATTTAAAACTTACAAAATGAGTTTGATTAAATGGATGATGAGGGGAAATTTATTATGTGGGCTTTTGGGTAAATTTTTTGCTTTTAGAATTAAATGTGGTGGGCTTGGGCTTTTAAAATTGGGGGTGAATTTGAGCCAAAATTTGAGTCAATTAAATTTTTAATTTGGAGTAGGAAAATTTCATGAATAGTTTTGAAAGGATCTCAAGTGATTTTGAATCGAATTGGAAGGTCAATTTGGGAGAATTTGGACATATGGTCAATTTGGGGATTTTGGGTTTAGGCTAGAGCTTGGATATGGCCTAATTAATGGTTTAATTTGGTTTGTGTGATTGTCATGAAGTAGTTTGTAAAGAAATTAGGGGGAAATTTTGGAGTTATGGCTTTCAATTTGGTGACATCAGGGAATATGACCAATTTTGGGTAAGATTTGGTCTTTTTTTATTTGGGTGAATATGAGCTTGCAATTGGGTCAAATTAGTTTTTTTTTGTTTCAATTGGTATTAAGGATGTTGATTTTTAATTTATAATTGAAATTGGTTAATATTGGGGTCACTTTGCTTGAGATTGGGGCTAATTTCGAAAAACTAGGCCTTTAAGGGCAATTTGGTGCTTTTGGTCAAAATAGGTCAAATTGGGTCAATGTAATGGTTCAAAATTGAAATTGGGAATATTTGGGATGATTTTTAAAATTTTAGGAATTTTTAGAAATTTTCAAAATTTTGGGTCAATAGGGGCATTTTGGCAATTTTTTGCAATTTTGGGGGTATTTTTGGGAATTTTGTGATTTTGGTCAATTTGGGTAGTGTTGAATGTTTGCAATATTTGTTTTTTGAAAAATTTGGGTATTTTGGATAATTTTGGAATTTTTTGGCAAAAATTAGGATTGTAGGGGTAATTTGGTAATTTGATGGAGGTTTGGGCTAGGATGGGGAAGTAAGCCATGAAACAATGTCAAACCAATAGGAGCCATATGAGGATTCATTTTGGATGCTCAACATGCTGTAACTAACCCTTTTAGCCAAGGGTTAGGGGTTTAGGTCCACCCATATGAGCTTTCCAAAAGGAGTTAAGAGGCTAAATGAAGGTATCCTAAGGTTTGAAGTGTGTGAGAAAGTTTAGTGTGTGCAAGCTAGACTGACCAAGGCCAGACAACCCAAGGTTAGTCCTAAGGCTTGACCATCCTACGGGAACTTCCTCTTGAGCTCCTCCATACTGACCCCACCTAGTAAGTGCTAGAGGTCAGGATCAACATGTGGAACTTTAAGTTGAGCAGAGTAGAGTTTAAAATTTCTAATGGTGAGGGTTTCTTTTCTAGTTCTCTAGGAATAGTCAACCCTAAGCAATTTAGGAGGAAACTAGACCTAATCCAAAAGAGACGCTCTGAGTTCAGGGAACCCAAAGAAAAAAATTATATATTATTGTGATTTATATTTTATTTATTGTAATTATTTTATTACAGAATTTAAGAAAATTCATTTATAAGCCTTTAAAAATTTATAACATTATTTAGAAAATTAGTAAAAGTACTTTAATTGCTCTCAAGTTATCAAGAAACCAATTGTGACATTTTGGGGTTTTTTTCAATTTCAGTGATTATTTTTTTAATTATTGTATTTATTTAAAATTTTAAATATATCTTAAAAATCAAATATTTATTTTATATTCAATTTTATTTTCCTTAGTTGCCTTTAAGCACAAAGAACTCAGAAAACCACTTTTTATAATTTTTTGTCTTTTAATTTATTTTATATAATTATTTTAATGCAACTATCAAATTTAACTTAGAAAATCAATTTTAGTGGGTAAATTAATTCAAAATAATTTCAAATTTTTAAAGAGAGTTAATGTGACTATTTTTTATAGTGTGGGAGGATTTTATGATTTTTATAATATTATTTTATTTCTTTAAGTTTTAGTGAGCTTTATGATTTAATTAACTATAATAATTTACATAAATATTAAAACATGATTTATATTTTTCCTAGGGTCCTCTAATCATAGTGAACCTACCAAAATAAGTTTTACATCTTTTTGATTTTCTTTTTTAATTCTTATAACTTTTTTAATTATACATATGTGATTTATTTTGAAAATTTGGGCTTACATACTTAAAGGTATTCTCTGGTTTCAGAAAAATCAGAGAACACACCTAAGGACAGCAAGTTTAAACCCTCAAAATCTCAAGTCATGGTGATTAATATTCAATGATTAATGATTTAATTAATTTTTTGAGTGTTAAATTAACTAAAATTAAAATAAAATTAAAATAATTTTAATTTTTATTCCACATTTTTCTCCTCTATTCCTTGAGCAAGAGGATACTTTTCTTTTACTATTATGAATTTTCTATGCAAAGATATGAATTTTCTAAGTTCTTGGATATGAATAAATCATAAAAACACTAATTTTCTACTTATCTGAGTTGGCCGCCACGCCATCCTTGCACGCTTCAAAGCCTCATGCGGTGCTATCTAATTCGGCCCTAACATCTAACTTAGTAACCATGGGTCTGCACTTTATCGCTCCATTTGTTTATCCGACGTGATCTGATCCATCCGCCTGATACACACGTGATTAGACGACTCCTATTCATCGTCCCCATTGGCCTTCAACCGAGAAACGAAATTTCTCTGTTGATTCTCAACCAAATTACATGGGGTTTGTTCCTACATGTGCATCTAAGCGAGGCAAACATATCTATATGGTTGACCATACATGAAAATAAGATTTGCTTCACAAAAGCCCAAACCGAGCTTGGTTTGGGGGAAAATAGTCTATATCTTAGTCTAAGAGGTGTAGCTTTATTTGGATGCTTGCAGAAGCTTTGATGGAGTACGACAAACATCTTGGAAGTGTTGGTTTAATCTAGTGGATGGTCTGAGTATAAACTCCTCCAATACGCCGTGTGGGCTTAGTCTAGCTCTGTGGTAGAAGGTTTAATTGTTGGGGTTTCAGTGGGAAGCTTCCTCCCTTCCTCTGTTGAAGCATAAAAGCATACAAATTTATGGATTGGTGGAGTTTTATGGGATGACTAAGAAAATGTCCTATATTTGAGATCTAAAATTGAGCTCAAATAGATAGAATTAGGGCTAGAGAATGGTGGGGATGAGTCTTTCTAAGTTGGTGGAAGGTCTGGGAGAATTTTGGCAGAGTTTTGTTAGGGTTTGTACACACACACCTCTTTGGCTATGGAGTGGCTCCTTTTTATAGCCATGGCCATGTCTGCCAACAGGGCATGCCATGGTGGCAAAGGAGAAGGTAAGGTGGAGAGAAGAAGGGTCCATGTGGCCAATGGTGCTTAGCCAACTAAGGGTGGTGGTTAACTTTCGATTTTAAGCTTTAAGGATCTCTCGACCATGGTATTTTTTGGTCACCGAGGTGGTGGCTGGCTAGAGTCAGGTCACATCTGAGCTTGAGGGAGTTAGGGCTACTGTTGTGTCAATTCAATTTGGTCTGAGTTGAGCTCCATGGTGAATATCCAAAAGGGAATTGAGGTTTGGGTAAATTAAAATAAGTTGGGTCTAACCCCTTGGTCCATGGTTTGGGTTTGGTTCCCTTGGGCTAAGGTGCTTGGACTGGCCCCAAGGAATGTTTGAGTGAGCTTAGGTTGTTGGCTTGGGCATAAAGCAAGAGTTTAATTGTTGCATGAAGAAGGAAAGTCCAAGTGAAGGAGGTAGAGGGAAGTGGTCACCTCCTCATGCCATTTTTAGCAAATATTGACTTTAAGAGGCCCATGGAAGGCTACATGAGTCATGCCATAATATGAATGGGATCATGGGAAGATTTTAAGTAAAAGGAAATTTTAATTTTATGGATTTTTAATGGAAAATGCCAACATGCAAAATTTTGGTCAAGTGCCATGTATGCATGGGGAAATCTTGTGATGATGAAATTTTTAAAGGGATTTTGGATTCCATGTGATGATGAAAGATTGAAATTATGTGGTGTGAACTCAATTTGAGCTTTTAGAGTTTTATGTAGTGGGCTTTTAAAAATGCACATGGGTATGGAATTTTTAAAAAGGCACATGATGATTTTAATTTTGGAAATTGATCATGGGACAATCAAATGAATTTGGGATTGGTTGAAATTCAATTTGAATATGTTTAATTTGATGTGAATTTGAAATTTGGACATTTAATTGATCATGAACCTCAATTTGGGGATTTTTGGACTTTGGGTCAATTTGAGGCAATTCACTTGGACTTAGATTTGGAGTTTGGAATTGGGTTTAATTGAGCTTGAATTTAGATTCAATTGGAATAGTACATGATGAATTAGAGTTTAGAATTGAAATTGAGGAGTTTTGAGATTAATTTGGTGGAAATTGAGCTGATTTGAGGACTTTAGGCACTTAAAGGAAAAATTGGGATTATAGTCAAAGTGAGTCAAATTTTTCAAATTAGACCAAATTAATGGTCAAGAATTGATTTTAGGGGTGCTTGAAATGATTTGGGAGGATTTGGAATTTTTGGGCCACCAGCAGCATTTTGGTAATTTTGATAAATTTGGGGTATTTTGGTAAATATGAAACTTATGAGATTTTTTGGGTAAATTGGATGGTATGAAATGGTTTGAGACAATTTTTTAACAAAATTGGGGGATTTGGACCAACCTTAGAATTGTCAGGATGTTAGAAGCAATATGGTAATTATGGGAAAGTTTAGGGCTAAAAGGCCAAAATTGGGTAATTGAGTGAAGTTGAGGTTTGATGCAAATATTGACCATAAAATTACCTCCATTTTTCCATGAGACCAGAGAAACCAAACTTTGGATTCTACATGTGCTGGTCTTATCCACCCTAGTCAATGACTAAGGATTTGAGGGACCACCCACATGGTTCTCCAAAGAGGTCAGGGAACCAAACACGACTTATGTAGGCTAAGTGTTTGAGGTTGTGAGTGAAAGTGTGAAGTGCAAGTATGTGCTAGACCAAGCCACACCACTCAGAGCTAACCCTAAGGCTAAATAGTCTATGGGGACTCCTCTTGAGCTCCCCCATATTGGAACAACCTAATAAGTTCTAGAGGTTAGAACCAACATGTGAAACTTCAAGATGAGAAAAAAAGAGTTTATAATTTCTAAAAGTGAGGGCTCCATTACTAGTCTTCTAGGAATAGTAAATAGGAAAGTCCTATGTTAGATCCTAGGTTCCTAAGGAAGAAAGACTAGACTCGAAGAAAATATGAGGTCAACAGAATCAAAATCATTGCATCAACCTTAGAATGTTTTGTGTGTGGAAATTTAAATCCTTGCATGGACCCAAGAATGTTGTGAGTGTGGGAATCAAAATCCTTGTATTGATGTTGGAATTTTTATTTTAAGGTATGAGAATCCTTGCACCAAGCCTTAAACTTTATGAATGTGAAAAATTGGCAGAATGAGTGTGGAAGCTTATGAAAAAATAATCTGAATCTTTGCACTGGCCTTGAATTTTGATTTGAAGGAATCAGATTCCATACACCAATCCATGAATTTCATGATTGCAGAAAACTTGTGGGTATGATGTAGAAACTAATGGAAGAAATCAAAATCCTTCCGTTGATCCTCAAATTTTGTAGGTGTGTACAATTTGGGGATACGATGTGAACACTTTTGGAATTTTAAGAAATCAGAATCCTTACACTGACTCTTAAGTTTCATGAGGGCAAAAATATTGTGGATAGAATATGAAAATTTGTGGGAGATATTGAAAACACTTTTTCGAGTTGTCAAAATTTTGTAAATGTGTAAAGTTTATGGAAATAACGTAAAAACTTGTGGGAGGAATCAAAATCCTTGCATCGATCCTCAAAATTTTGTGGAAAGTATGAAAATACTTTTTTGAGGAATCAAAATCCTTGGATTGTTCATAGGAATTTTGTGAATGTGGAAAATGTATGGAAGGAATGCAGAAACTTGTGGAAGGAATAGAAATCCTTGAGTTAATCCTCAAAATTTTGTGGATGTGAAAATTTTATGGAAAGAATGTAAAAAATTGTGGGAGGAATTGAAATCCTTGCATCGATCCAATAAATTTCATATTTGAAGGAGTTTGTAAAAGGTTTTATGGAAAATTTATGAAATTGTAAAAATTTATGGAATTTGTGTATATTTGTGACATTTGTGGAATATTTATAGTTTATGAGATTTATGGAGAGTATGGAGAATTTATAGAAATTTGATTTTAGGAGTGTTCGATTTTGAGTTTGTCTGCTTGTGTTGTTTGCATTTGTTTATTGTTTTTGGCGCTTTCTTCCATTCTTATAAGAATTTTCTTCATTTGATTTTCTTTCCTCTTAATTCAATTTTAAATTTTCTTGACTTCATAAATCTTATTACCACTATTTCACGTGTTATTTCATTTTCTGTTTTCGTATTGTTCTTTGTTCGTTGTAAAGCTGAATCAATATTCAGTTTAATGGCTTTAAATTAATCGCACAATGTGGAAATTTTTAGAGCTTTGTCGATTTTCTCCCTAAAATTTGATATTGTTGAATACAATTTGAAAACATCCAAAATATCATAAGTACATCCATGCAGAAACTAAAATCACTCATATCATATCATCCTTGCTTTGGTGCAATCAAAACGTAGCAAAAATATCCCATTCATCTAAAACTGTGCTAAGATCAAGCTAACATCCTAAGCTACAATCTCAGGTATGCTATCTCACAACTTAAGCGATTGTAGTCCCTCCAGCTCTAGATTGGACAGTATCCATATGGCATTCTATTGTCACCCATTCTACAAAAAGTTAATGATACCCATCTCTATGGCACTCTTGGAATTCAGTGCTTTTCAAGATCTGCTCCATTTCCTTTAAGTACAAGCACTAATCCAACTGTTAGAGCAATCTCAACAGGTCCCTTGAAAGCTACTGGGCTAACAATTCATTGCTCCTTCCTAAAATTAGATTTCATTTACAGATGAATGAGATGACACTAAAGGACGTCAAAAGTTACAGTGATCAATGTGTGGAGGACTGCAATCTCCTTCTTTGTAGATGTTGATGATGCAGTTGTTGGAGATACAATTGGCTAGTATATGCTCCATGATATAATTCTCTTAATCATCTTCTCTATTATGGATAGCATGGGGCCCACTTCATCATATTTTATAATCTCAGTTGGATTCCCTTCCTTGTCATAAGCAAAATTTTAGCAACAACCACATTGAATGGGAATCCAGTCTTTTCCTCTCATCATTATTATGGTTTTGAAAATATCCTTTTCTTTAGGAAGCTCGCTCTACCCTTGTCCCTCAATTTTAACATGCATTCCAGTATTTTCCTTTCATCACTTTCTGAAATTACCTGCTATGTAATTCAAGTCCTTCCAGGATGTTGACAAGTTTTCTTTGAATGTTCATAAAATGTTCAAATTCTCGAGATTAATCTGCAGTTGTCGGGGCTTAATAAATTAAGATATGTATAGCTCCACATTAGGGCTCTTTTGAACACTAAGCAACACTAAGGCTATCGTATACTTAGCTAAGGATTTGTAGCTTTTCAACTTGATAGCATTGCACTTTGGGCACTCCGTGAACAACCCGACTAACGTATAATCTGATTGTGTTTGTTTTGCTATATGGACATTGCAACTTAAACATCTTATGCAAGGCTCTGTGGGTGTGTATTTTGGTAGCATAGGCTCCATTGTAGCTTCAGGCCCATTCTTTCCTATTGGAAGCTAGGGGAGGACCCCTCCACTAGCTAAGTAATCATATTTTCCTCTTGAGTAATTGTAGCATGCTCTACAAAATACCTCCCTACCTTATCTCCTTTCAAGTTGATCCAAGGCATTGTGCTTGCAAAGGATATCATTCCTGCACTGTATCCATCTCAACGGTGTGTTATCTTTATGCACAGTCTCTAGGGATCTCTCTAAGGAGGCACTGACCAACTTCCCTTTCGGTGTCATGACTATTGACCGTATTTACGTAAGCTTTTCCATCAGCCTATGATTTTATGGAAATTCCTCTACAGCTTTTTTAGACTTCTTTCTCATTAGTGATGCTTCCTCCTTTATGCGGATTATGATCACTAATTCAAACCATCAATTTCTTTTTTATTTACTTCATTCAACAGGTGGCCCTCATAATCCAAGTCAAACTACCAGTAATCCAAGTCAAAGTTTATGATGCCACCTCAGACCACTCTTTCCTCATTCAGTTTAAGATTCATGACGTCTTTAAGAGAGAAGATTAGCTTTGGTCCCAACATATCCCTAAAGAAGACAAGAAAAATGTTAGTGGACTAGAATTCAAATTGAACAAGAACAACAACAATTTATTATTAAGTGATTTTTTGTTATAAATATTTATTTCATTTTATTCAATTCTTTAAATATTTAGATTTGCATAAAAGAAAGTTTAACATCTGTTTTATTTAATAAGAAAAAAATTATTTTATTTCATGAAACTTTTCAAAATTATTACAAAGTTTTTGAACCCAGTCATAACCATGGGTCATATGGTAATTGCTCTAGAAGATAGTCTTTTGAATCACTACATTGCATAGTATTTTTATAAATATTGTCCATTAATTGGTAGCATTGGTATTTTGCCTGGATAATCCACTATCTAGCATGACCCTCCGAAGTAAACCAGTTCCATCACAAACAGTCCCTCCCAAATTAGCTCAAACTTTTCACCTATCTTGTGGTGTGCAAGAATAGGCATTTTTAAGAAGGAGAATGAGGTCACCAACTCTGAAATTCCTTGGGCAAAAAAACTTATCATGGGCTTGAATCATCTCAGTTTGGTAGATCTTCAAGTTTTGTTGCGCTGTCAACAATTTTTCTTCGAGACTCTTCAATTCTTCAAGTTGGAGCTTGACATTGTCTTTATTGTAAACTTGTTGGCTAGAGTGACTCTGAGAGAAGGTAACTATATTTCTAATGGAAGCATGTCCTTGGACCCCTACAAGAGTGCATATGTTGTAGACTGTGTGGAAGTTCTGACAGTTGTCATGTACGCCCATAAGGATTCTAATATTTTCTTGTGTCATCCTCTTTTGTTTTCATCCAATGTTTCTCTTAAAGTTTTCACGAGGGTTTGTTGAATGCTTCTAATAAGTCTTTTAATTTTGGAAAGTATCTTGTAGAGTATCTCAAATCTATTCCATGTCATCTGATAAAACTTTTGATGTTCATACATTTGAAGGCAGTCATGTTTCCTAAAATTATCTTGTGCGAAACACCGACATGGTAGAAAATCTGATTTCTGAAGAATAAAAGGACAAGTTGTGATGTAACTTTCCGTAATAGCATTGCCTCTGGCCATTTGGAGAAGTAATCCATAGCTACAAGAATGATTATGTATCTTTTACAAAGAGATAGGGTCTATAAGTCCCACTATATCTATATCCTAACACTCAAATGGCCATGATGCGATCGTTGGATGTAGCACGTTCAGAGCTCAGTGTAAGATCACTCAATGCACTTGAAATTAGTGAATTTTTTTAGCCATTTTTATGCATTTAGACATAATTATTCGCCAATAATATCCAAGTCTCGTGATCTTCATCTACCTTTGGCCATGATTGATGAGCACCACATAGGCCGGCACACACCTCTTTAATAATATTTTGTGCTTCTTTTCAAATCAAACATCTTAGTCACATATGATTAAAGTTTACTTTGTACAAAATGGTTTCGATTAAGGCATACAACATGACCCTATTCTTGACTTGTGATTTCCTTACTTATCCTTAATTAACCTTCATGCCTGCAGGTACTTGGTAAACGGCTAGTGTATATCCATGTTATCCTCAGTCACTACAATTAGTGTTTCCTCTTTTCTTAGCTTATGAAGATTATCCATCTTAATCCATGACAGAACCTTTCATCCTTTGACTGTGATGTCAACAGAGTCTTCCAGCGGGCATATCAAATCTTTCACAAGTTTGACAAAAGGATCTGCATGGGCATTGTCTCCTTAAGCAACAATGTACAATGTTATGTTTGTAATGTGCTTCAATAATTTTATCATATACCGATGCTATTCTTCTAACCTTAACTTCAAGATCTTGTACTGTCCGACCACTTGCTAAAAGACAAGCCATTACTTATCAAATATGACTATGTCTCTTGTGTCCATTGATTGTGCTAAATCTAATCTGGTTAACAAAGCCTCATATTCTCCATCATTGTTGGTACACAACTCTGTCAAGTAATAAGAGAATCTCAACATCCCCTGATCTGCTGTAACAAACATAAGACCAATTCCAGCCTTATCAGGTATCACTATTTGTAATCCTTAGTCTTGAATGGTTGTGAAACCCCATCGAAGTAGATTTTCTAATTTTTAGAATTAAGCTATCCAACGTTGTCAGCTGCCATAATATGTTTGGGAAAACAACTTTGATTTAATATATATATATATATATATATATATATATATATATATATATATATATATATATATATATATATATATATATATATATATATATATAAGATGGCAGAGGTTTTTGTTCTGCTAGGGTTTGCGAGCTGATGGATTCTTGCAAACGTTTGGGACTACATAATAGGGGTAATTCAGTGCATTTGCTGAAAGAGGTAAGGTGTGGTTCACTGAGCTTTGTCAAGATTTGGTGGATTCTTGGTATAACACTCTTTTTATGATTGAGGGAGGGGTGGTTTAAATATAGGAGGAATTTGGGCGTAATTGGGCAAGTTAGGGGATGGAGAAGGATTCCCAAGTGGAGGGTTGAGCGACGCAGTTCACGAATGGATGTGATCCACATTGGATGGGTAGAAAATTAGGTTTGAACCAAGCATGGTCTTCTCAATTTTGAGTTTTCTAGTAATTAGGCCGGCCGACCAGACCATAAGAAGTGGCTATCGGGTTTAGGGAAGGTTTAACAGTGATTAGCTTTGTGTTTTGATGGTTGATGCCATAATGTAGACAACTTAACCAAATTAAGGGATGAGTTTGCATAATTCAAGTGACCCTTAGTCCATGTCTTAGAATTGGATTCTTGGCTGATGTGATTAGTATTCTAGGAGGCAAAAGAAAGCAGGAGACAATTATGCTTGGTTAATTTCAAAGGTTTAGATTAATTTTTTATTTTATGCTCAAAATTAGGGTTTGGGATAAAAATTGGATTTGAACTTGACTTGATATTGGTTTATAAATTGATTGAAAGCTGTAATTGGCTTAGGGAAATTTCATGGAGAATTTTGGAAACGAATTTAGGGAAATTAAATTGATTGAAGAATTTAATTTAATGGAATTTTAGGTTAGGGTAAAATTTGATGCAATTAGTTTGGGCTTTGATTCAAGTTAGGTTAAGGTTTGGATCTATACTGATTGAAGGTCCAAATTGGTCAATATGAATGTTTTGAAAAGTTTAGGATTCAAAATTGAGGGAATTGGATTGGTTAGAGTGTTTAATTTGATGAAATTTTGAGGTATAGTTAAATTGGGGATTTTGAAACAAAATTGAAATTAGTGTTTGGAAGTTGGTTCATTTGGGCACCAAATTGGTGTAGATTGGGGTTATACAAGTTGATGTTCAATTTGGGTTGAAATTTTTAACTGAATTTGCTGGAAATTTGGGTGAATTTGAGAAGTTTAGTCCTTTAGGTGAAAAATTAAGATTTTGCTAAAAATTGGTCAATTTGGTCAAATTAGGGCCATTGGGTGGTAAGGCTTTGTTTAGAGGACGTTTGGAATGATTTGGGAGGTTTTTGGAATTTTTTGGAATTATGGGTTATTTTGGTAATTTTGGCAAATTTAAGGGTAGTTTGGGAATTTTTTAGAAATTATGGAGTTTTATGCAATTTGGGTGGTTTGAAGTGCTTTGATATTATTCTTAGAGAATTTGAGGATTTGGACAACTTTTTGAATTTTAGGGTTTTAGTGGCCTTTTGGTAATTTTGGAGAAGTTAGGGGCTAGAAGCCCAAAATTTGGTGTTTAGGAGAAATTAAGGGCTATTAGATATGCCAATCACTAATTACCATTCTTTGAGCTGTCAAACCAGAGGGGAAGCTCATTTTGGATCCTTCATGTGTGGGTTCTAGCCATATGAATTTCTGAAAGTGCTTGGGGACCACCCACATGAGTTTCTAAAAGAGTAAAGGGAAATAGGTTCAATGGGTGTAGTTTCATGGTATTAGGACAAGTAGGGAATTTGGATGTGCTTCAGTGTGTGAGAGATTAAACCCTAGCCACCTAGTGCCCAAAATTCAACAAGCCTATTAGGACTCATCCTTAAATCTTCACATGTTGGTCTCACCCTTTCAGGTGTTAGTGGTTCATGACCATCCATGTGGGTTCAAAAGAGAGCAAGGAAGTGGTCTAAATTTTTATGTAGGTGGGGTCAATCTATGTACTTCTATGGTATTTAAAAAGATATTCATAAGGCTAGATCCTAAGTATTAAGTAGAAAGAAAGACCACACCAAAATTGAGGTCAAGAAACAAGCATTACTTGCTCATCGAGCAAGTCATCATTGATGGGAGCCCTAACTAGTTGTGGGTGTGTGACACGCCTAAAAATATGTTATTTTTTATATAAATTTTATTCACAATTTTAATGATATTGCATTTAATAGAAGGTACTTTACGTGTTTTTTGTTTCAGGTACTGGATATGGAGTTTTAGAGAAAAAGGAGAAAAAATGGAGCAAACTTGGGTCAAATGGAGTACAAAGTGAACAAGCGCATAAGCGCTTGCTTTTGGCAACTAATCATTAGAGCCTGTACATAAAAACAAAGAGCTAGTTCCATGGCACTAGGATCTGGCACCTAGGCACCACAAAGTTAGTTCAAGCTTTTAAAGGGTTGGCACTTAGGCACAATAATTGGTTTTTTCATTAAAAAAATACAATGTAATTGGATGAATTTTGAAGGGGCATCTGAAGTGATTGTTTGAGATTTCAGGGGTTATTTTAAGGGTGTGTATCTTTGAGTGAGATGCTCTCTATCTCTCCTCATAAAAAGTGAGGGAATTTTGGCATTTCTAAGTCATGGAATTCTCCAATAATGTTGGGAGGTCATAGATAGGAGTTGGAATTGTAGATTCTTACCTTTATTTTTATAAGATTGAAGAGAGGACTTTGAGAGATATTTGTATATGATAACATTTCTTTCATCTGTCAAAGACTTTGTTGGAGAAATTTTTATCTTTCTTTCGAAGAGAAAAAGTTAAGTATTGTGTTTTTCATTATCTTGTACTTGTTGTAAACACTTATCTAGTGAATGTTCATCAATTTATTGACGTTTCTATTATGTGTGACACCTTCTTTGTGAAATAGAATTCTTGTAATTTTTCTTTGCAATGAATTGGATGAAGGTTTAGGATGTCATGATGCATTTTAGAGTAGGGTTTTCATATAAAAGTGATGGTTCACACTTCATGCATCATTTACATATTCAATCTGGACAATTAGTATGTTAAAATTTAATATAAACCATATTGACAAGAGAGGGATTTGACTTTAACAACTAATAGGAACCACATTAAGCTTATGAGTGAAGGAAAAGTAGTCTTAAGATTCAATGCAATGTTAGGAAGATATTTGTTGTGGGTGTAAATTTGTTTTTCTAGAGTGAGAGGCTAGATTCTTACTAATTTGATCTAGGGCTTTGTACCTTAGATGTCAATTAGAGGAATATTCGTAGAGGGAGACTTTAGGGTGGTGGGCTAAAAGTTTTGTCATGACAATATTGTACTTTAAGGAATCGACCCTAGGTTAACTAAGCTACATTATAAACTCTGAAGAGGGCAACATAATTTTTTGCTCCTATTGTCACTATCCATATTAGATTCTAAGCATCTATTCAAACACATTATCTAGATCACCACAAAAGAAAGGTAGTTTTTACACCTCAAAATTCACCAAACCAATTTATATAGTTTGATTTAACTTTAAATTTATATTTTTAATTTGAAGTAGTTGATAGAAAAACAACCTTAATTGACACTCCATTCTAAGACCTGACATTAGTAGACTAGAACTAAGCTTAAGGGATTTCTTACCTCGCTTCTTTATGGGATCGATACTCTGGCTTTTAAAGAATATGTTGACCTCACTTTCGGTTGAGGTTTAGTTTTTCCTCCTTAGTAGCCTAAGGTCTAGCCATAGGACTTTCTTATTGACTATTCTTAGAAAACTAGACAAAGAACCATCACCATTAGAAATTCCAAACTCTTCTCTACTCAACTTGAAGTTCCACATATTGGTCCTAACCTCTAGCCTTAATAGGTGGGGTCACTATGGGAGAACTCAAGATGAGTCACCCTTAGGACTGGTGGACCTTAGGGTTGACCCTAGGTTTTGGTCTAGGCCTTAAGGCACATACTTGCACTCACAATCACTCACTATCCTAAACTTAAATTTCCTGACTTTGGTCCTTTGATACTTTTGGGAGACTCATTTAGGTGGTCCCCTAAACCCATTAGCCCTAAGCTAGGGTTTGGCTAAGATCACTACATAGAGGACCTAAAATGGGGTTTTCATTGGGCCATGACTTATTGATGGTGGTTGGCACTCTAACTCTACCAAGATACCCAACCTATACTTTTGCCCCTAAATTACCCCAAATTACCTAGATACCTTTGGGACCCCAAATTTGGCCAAAATTCTCAAATCTACCCAAAATACCCAAATTTTTTCAAAAATCATTTCAAACACCTTGAAACACCCAAACTACCCAAAATCACCAAAATTGGCCAAATTACCAAAATACCCCTCCTTACCCCAAAATTCCAAAAATTCCAACAATTCCTAAAAATTCTTAAAACCCCCAAATATTCCCAATTTCACTTTTCTCAACTATCACATGACCCATATTGGCCAATTTGACCATCTTTGACCAAAACCCACAAATTACCCTTTAAAGGCCCATATTTTCCCCAAATTACCTCAAATGTTTAACCAATTGGTCTCAATTTACCTCAATTTCAATTTTAAACTCAAATACACTCTTGATGTGACCAGTCTAAACCAAATACAAGCTCAATTAGTCCATCATTTGAGCCTAATTTTGATTTAGATCAAAACCCAAATTTTGGCCCCATGACTTGGTTCCACCAAATTAAACCCATGACCTACTCCATTTGCCACAATTTGTGTTGAAAAACCTTCATAACATCCTCATACATCAAACTTGACCATCAATTGGCCTTGGTGAGGCCTCAATTTCATTTGATTTTGACATAAATCCAAAAAGCTCCAGATTTACCCCAAATTGATCATGTCTCTAAATCTCACCAAATTGATAGACTTAGCCCAAAAATTTCCACTCCATCCCTTCTTAAAAAATCTTCAAAACATCTCCCTTGATTATTTGAACCATTCAATTTGGACTTAGCCTAAAGCTTGCCCAACCTAGACCCATGTCTGGCCCAACATGCCCAAATTAACCAAATTTAAAAAATCCCTCAACTTGATCTAACAATTGAACTCAAAATCACTTCAACCCAACACCAAAAATATTTAGAACAATCGTCTACACAATGCTGATCAATTAATTTGGCCAACTGACATGGTTAGCCTAGCCCAAACCCAAGCTTTGATCACTTGAACCCACATTGAACCCATGTACTTAAGATGGGCTAGCTACCACAAAGTCACAAAATTAATGACTCCACAGCCATTAGTTGGACCTTAGTGACCAGCCTAAACCTCCTAAAATCACCTAAACTAAGTCATGGACCAAAAGACCCCTAAATTAAGGGATTTCATGCCATATTTGCTTAAGCTTAGGATATTTTGCCAAAATAAAGCCTAAACACATTAAGTTGTTGTGACATATTCCCCTGGCTCACCTGACCTCCCTAGCCACCTTCACTGACCGTCCGGACAACCTAGTTGCCAAAAAATGGCCAAATCGAGATCCACCCCCATGGGATTAGACCCAATTGAAACCTAGAGGCCACCTCATCCAAATTGAAGCATAAAGCCTCTCTACCCTCTACCTAAGAAGCACATTTGACCGCCCAATATACCATGGCAGCAAGCCTAATGCCATTTTTATAAAATGCTCCCCTCCACAGCCATGAGAAGAGAGCTGAAAATTCCTCTAAGGAACTTCCCCAAATTGATTTCAAAGGCTCTTTGGGACCTCCTCAGTGCAACCCAACCACCACATTGCCCTGAATCCCCTTATCGGAGCCCAATTTTTTAGCTCAAAACCTTGTCGGAGATAGGACAAAGCTCTCCACACCTCTAAACTCCACAAAACTCAAATTAATCTCACCCACACTTTCACCACATTGAAAGAATCCAAAGCCCTATCAAATCCCCCTTCCATAGAACCCTTAGCATAGCTCTAGACCAACACATAAAATCGGCCTTTGTCGAATTTGGGTCTAGACATTTCACCATAGCAAGAGGCTTAATCCCTAGATTCTTTGGACCTCAAAAAATGTGTGAGACTCTCTGATCAAAGATTCCCTTCTCAGAGCCAAGGCATTGAACCTCTCCTCCTCCCGAGCCTATTTTATTCTCCATTTAATTAGGCTTAATTTAATTGCATAATTACCATACAAATATTTTTGTCTCACTTAGACGAGTCCATAGGATCAAGCTCGAGGTGATTTAGTTAAGTCTAGGCTAATATCTTAGGGTTTTAGTGTGGATGGTCACGAGATCACTCTATCAGAGACGATGTCGTGGAGCCATCCGATGACGTGTGTATCAGATGTACGAAGGAGATCATGACGGACAATGTTTCCTTACATGAACTGTAGGTCGAGTCAGCGACTACGTGGATGGAGACGTCTAACCAGAGAGTGCCACTCGTGCCTTCAGAGCTGCCTAGGATCTAGTCAGCACCGCACGTTTAAATAGATAAATAGGGAATTTAAAAAATCAGAAAATGATCTCTAGATTTAAAAATTCATATCTTGGTGTAGAAAAATCATAAAAATAAAATAAAAATACCTTCTTACTCAGTGAATAGAAGAGAATAATGTCAAAATGGTTTGGAATCCATTTAATGCATATTTTATTTTTAATTAATTAAACACTGATTTGGATGTTTTGATTCTCCATGCATGTCGTTATCTTACCATGGCCTGAAATTTTACCATGTTATTGCCTTTGTCTTAGGAAACATTCTCTGATTTTTCAAAATTCCGAGGAGGTCCCTATAAAGAATCATAATTTTCAAGTTTATGTGCATTATTTTCTTAAAATAATAATGGAGCTTAGCATGTTGCTTAGAAAAAAAACAAAAAAAAAATTTGGAAGGTTTATGATGACCAGAGACCCTTTAGGAAAATTTCTCATAAGCCAAGTCATCCAAAATACACTTAATCTCCACAAACCCTAAATCACTAAGATAATTAATTTTGAAAAATATAAAAAACAAAATGACTTGATTTTTTATCTTCATTGTTGTTTAGCATCGAGACAACTCATCATAAAAATTCCAAAGCATTTTGAGTTCATTTGGTAACTTAAGTTAATTTTTAAATATAAATAATATTTATGGCACTAAAATGATTTTTAATAATTAAAATATAATTGAAAATTTACAAAAACTTATTTTTGAGCTCCATGTGATCATGGGTATTTTCTAAAAATAAAATAGACTTTAAAATAAAAAATTGATTTTTAACCTATTTTAAATATTTAAATAATTAAAAATCCATAAAAATCACAAAGATAATAAAATTCATGTGAAAGACGTCCTAAATTGTTTCTTAAGCACTTAAAATAATTTTTAAAGGCTAAAGATGGGTTTTCACTAAAAATAATTCCAATAAATCAAACAAAACTCAAAAAAATAAAAATATTTCTCCTTTGCATTTTCTGATCTCAGGAAGATTTTTCAAAAATATAAAACTTAATTTTCCCTTTTTAAATTGTTTTATATTTAATAAATTCCTAGAAAATTAAAATAATTCTTATATTTCAAATAAAATTCAAAAAATCATGAAGTTTGGTTCAAAGGCTTCTCTGGTTTAGATCTACCTCCACAAAAAATTTTAAGGGATTAGGATTTAGCTTGTTCAAGTTAAAAATTTTCTTTGAAAAATCCTATTTTTGCATGAAAATAATTATATAAATTAATTTTAATTTTCAAAAATCACATTTTCTCCTCTAATGTCTTAATTGACCCATGAATGAGGTAGGATAAAAATTTTTGAGAAATCACATTTTCTCCTCTGATGTCTTAATTGACCCATGAATGAGGTAGGATAAAAATTTCAAAGTTCAGTTTGACAAATTATGAAGTGTTAGATCCTTTTGGGCAAATGTGTAATTTTGGAGATTTAGCCTTAATTAACATTTAGGCTTAATTCAAAGAGGGAAATGGGTAACCTCTGATCTTAACTTGGATATTTGAAACATAAGGAGTTAATTGGTAGAAACCAACCTCTCTTTCCCAATTGAAAAGATAGGTTAATAAATTTCTAAATTATTAAAATTTGGAAATTTATTAAAATAAAATGAATTTAGGGCTTAGGGGTATGACTTTTGAAGTCAGTAATTAATCAATTTAATACCCCTATTTTGATTTTCAACTTAGGGGTATGACTTTTGAAGTTAATAATTAATCAATTTAATACCCCTATTTTGATTTTCAAAAAATCCAAGTCATGAATCATGATCACTTAAAGCTTAACCATTTTCAAAACTAATTAAGACACTCACCTAGATAGGGGTATGACTTCTGAAGTCAATAATTAATCAATTTAATACCCCTATTTTGATTTTCAAATAAAGGTATAACTTTTGAAGTCAATAATTAATCAATTTAATACCCCTATCTTGATTTTCAAATAAATATGACTTTTGAAGTCAATAATTAATAAATTTAATACCCCTATCTTGATTTTCAAATAAAATTCAAATCATGAATCATGACCACTTAAAGCTTAACTCTTTTCAAAATTAAGTAAGACACTCACCTCGGGGTATGAATTTTGAAGTCAATAATTAATCAATTTAATACCCTTATTTTGATTTTCAAATAAAATTCAAATCATGAATATGACCATCTAAAGCTTAATCTTTTCAAAGCTAATTAAGACGCTCACCAAGGTCTCAAGGGCTTAGTAGTGACTTAGGCTAAATCAAAGTTTCAATAAGGATTAGAAAAGTAAACATCATTGAAAATTAAAATATCTTTCAAACATTACAAGCTCAATTAGGACCAAAATTTGGCTAAGTGTTCCAATAACACTAACTTGCCTCTTTAAGGGTTTTCACCCACATAATCTTCAAAATTAAATTATAGATGATAATTATCTTACTCTTAGGGATAATTGAGACATCAATGCTCACTGAGCACTAAGGGTATTTATAGGATGAAATATTAAGCAACATAATAAGTTTAAAACAACTTGAGATTTTCCACCAGACAGTGAGAGAGTAGCACAGACCTGCTTCTTTCTCTAGATCAATTGAATACCTCGGAGATATACTAAACTTAATATGTTTTGTTTAAATATCATCCTTAATCAAATTAATAAGGACCCACCAAAATATGACTTGGGGTTAGATAGGTCGTCAAAAATTTACTTCCCTATTCCATATAAACTGCCTTAACATGTTTTTTGAATTTCAGGTGGTGGAATGAGAAGACTCGCCAGGTACGCTTTTATAATTTTCAACATCGTCTTTCTTGTACTTTCATACTGTACTTTTATACCTACAAATTTGCACGGTAAACAACGACGCCACCCTGCATGAAAACTAAAACTATCAGGATAGCCACAAAACCAAAACTAAAATTAACCAAGATAAAATTCACCTCCACAAAATTCAAAATATAAAACAACTCAAAATTTAATCGCAAACATCACACAAAACTACAACTTCAACTAAATTAAGACGTCTCTATCAGATGAGCAGGAATTCCTTGGAAGAGGTAACCTACGATTGCTAATGAGGCTTCCCACGGTTTAAATGAAATTATGGAACTCATTAAGTTGATTTTAGTAAGTTCATTTGGACTAAGTGAATCCAATATGAAATAGTGGTGCCGGAACGAGAGAACCATAGGATC
Source organism: Phalaenopsis hybrid cultivar (assembly GCA_002079205.1). NCBI lineage: Eukaryota > Viridiplantae > Streptophyta > Magnoliopsida > Asparagales > Orchidaceae > Phalaenopsis > Phalaenopsis hybrid cultivar. The sequence continues at coordinate 87,457 of JXCR01142330.1, forward strand.
CTAACCGGTGTCGCTCTAATCAACTTTAACATGCCCCCATAAAATTTAAATAACTTCCACCATAGGGCCACCAGATTTAACATCATAACTTAGCACACTAGAAAACTCAAAATCATCACGGCAAAGAGTTTGGAGCTAGCATGGTGGGCAGCACAGCCATCTGCAACAGCAAAATATGTCTTCCCCGGCTAAACCAATCTTCCTTCCTTAGATATAAACAATAAAGCCATAAGACTTTAAGGTTGCTTGCTTGTGCAACGTAAATCCTCACCTTATCTTTAGGCCCTTGTATTGCCCTGTTATACAATATAAGCTCTAACTCATCTTACGATTCTGAGGTTGTCGTCCATCATGACCTAAACCCTCACATCTTCCAGGCTATTTGTGTGATCATTTCACATGAATGTAAGCCCTAAAAATAATAATTGGAAGGATGAAACACCTAAATATTTTTCCTCAAAACTAAAGCCAAACATTAGGATAGCTTTGGAAGTCACCGAGGTTCCCCTCTGGATCCATGACATCCCCTAGTTCTTCCTCCTTTGGACTCTACAACAAAATGTTCCAAGGGTTCTCCTCTGGATCCATGACATCCCTTAGTTCTTCCTCCTTTGGATTCTACAATAAAATGTTCCAAATTTGCTAGATCCATGACATCCCCTAGTTCTTCTTTCTTTGGATTCTACAATAAAATGTTCCAAATTTGAGAACCCATGACATCCCCTAGTTCTTCCTCCTTTGGACTCTACAACAAAATGTTCCAAATTTGAACCCGACATCCCCTAGTTCTTCCTCCTTTAGATTCTACAATAAAATGTTCCAAATTTGAACCAATCTCTTTCACACCTCTATGTCTGATTTCGTTGAAGAGTCCCACCCTTTGAAATTCCTTGAAGATAATTCAACCTCTACGTCCAATTTCGTTGAAGAGTCCTACCCTTTGAAATTCCTTGAAGATAATTTTTCCCACACCTCTACGTCCGATTTCGTTGAAGATTCCTACCCTTTGAAATTCCTTGAAGATAATATTTCTTGATTTTCTCTAGTCCTTCTTCCTTTGGATTCTACAATAAAATGTTCCAAATTTGAACCAATCCCCTTTCACCTTAGTTCTTCTTCCTTTGGATTCTACAATAAAATGTTCCAAATTTGAACCAATCCCCTTTCACCCTCCTCCTTTGGATTCTACAATAAAATGTTCTAAATTTGAACCAATCCCCTTTCACACCTCTATGTTTGATCTCATTGAAAAGTCCTACCCTTTGTAACTCCTTAAAGATAATATTTCTTGATTTTTGTTGAGAGTTTTCTTAGGTGACTTTGGTCATTTAAGATGTAATTAACTATAGGGGCTTGCCCTTACGAGTCTTCTTAAGTGACTTTGGTCATTTAGGATGTAATTAACTATAGGGGCTTTCCCTTATATTTCTTAGGTGACTTTGGTCATTTAAGATGTAATTAACTATATGGGCTTGCCCTTATAGGAAGTTTTCTCAAACCCAACTTAATATAAACCTTATTTAATTCTTTATGTTAAATAGGGGAACTTGTCGGCAAATACAAAGGTTTCACAGACCAAACGGATGTCATATATTCCTTAGTTTATGGTACTTATCGGCAAATACAAAGGTTTCACAGACCAAACGGACGTCATACTTTCCTTAGTTTATTGTTGAGCCTCATCCTCAATTCTTGTGTTTATCCTTTGGGATAGATACAGGATTTGAGGTACAATTTGGCAAATACAAAGGTTTTGCAGACCAAACGGACGTCATACTTTCCTTAGTTTATTTGATCGAACCTCATCCTCAAGTCTTGTGTTTATCCTTCGGGATAGGTACAGGATTTGAGGTACAGTGCTCTTTCATTTAGTCTTGTGTTTATCCTTCGGGATAGATACAGGATTTGAGGTACAGTGCTCTTTCATTTTACAATGGTTTCGCAGACCAGACGGACGTCATACTTTCCTTAGTTTATTTGATCGAGCCTCATCCTCATACCAAACGGACGTCATACTTTCCTTAGTTTATTTGATCGAGCCTCATCCTCAAGTCTTGCAGACCAAACAGACATCATACTTTCCTTAGTTTATTTGATCGAGCCTCATCCTCAAGTCTTGTGCTTTGGGATAGATATAGGATTTGAGGTACAGTGCTCTTTCATTTTAAACTATGAAAACTATGGGACCGGACGTCATACTTTCCTTAGTTTATTTGATCGAGCCTCATCCTCAAGTCTTGTGTTTATCCGATGTCATACTTTCCTTAGTTTATTTGATCGAGTCTCATCCTCAAGTCTTGTGTTTATCCTTAGGGATAAATATAGGATTTGAGGTGCATCACTCTTTCATTTAAACTATGAAAATTTTGGGGTTAGTTTGATTTCATTATTTTCTAAAACTAAATATATATGTAAATTAAAATGTCATTCAAAAGCGGGCGACAGGATTTCGATTTCGGTGACTGGCAGCTTCTTATGGGCAACTCCTCCAACCAAAAATAGTGCCAACAGCTTCTGGAGACTACACTTGGGAATATATAGGCTTTTCCCTCCATACAAATCAAGAAATATTATCTTCACACATCGGTAATGTGTCCATGTCCCTCTTGGACCAAATTACCCTTCTTCCGTTGGCATACTTTACCAATTTCTGTCTTAGGAAAGTACAGCTAAATCCTTGGACTTCAAGACTATCTATTCAACCATCTTTGAACAAAGGTTCAGGAGGCCATTAAGGGCTCTTTAAATTTTCATGTGGGGTCGGACCCCCAATAGGTGTGTCGGTGGACTAGTTTCACTTGGGCGTTGTCTGCCACTAAATAGGTCCCGCACTGGGTCCTAACATACTTCACATCTCCCTTCCAAATTTGATTTGCTACTTTGTAAATCGTGTTGTACTGCACGCACTTTGAAATTTTCTAACATTAATTAAATTTTACACCTCTTGATTTTTCTTAAACAAGATTTTAAAATACTCATAAATTAAGATCTGCCCATTCTACAAATCAACCTCTACTTTCAATGCTTGCATTAAAAATTATGAGATTTTGGTCATATAGCTAACCCCAAAACTTTCTGTTTTCAAGCCTGCTGCAATGCCATACCGAACGCTGACTTTCACCTGCAACCTGCCAACGAGTCATGAAGTCAGTAATCTCACCTATACCATCAAATTCGGAGCGGAATTTGAAGATCTTGAGGTCATCCTCGAAAAAGCCCCATTTGTATTGATAAAGATCGCCGCACCAGAAATACAGGAACCATCTGTAGAATTCAATCTGAACTGCCTTCAAAACTTCCCTGCAAGCAAGAAGTCTAAAACTACTGCTTCCACGACACCAGCTAAACCTACTATCCTCACTGCTGCTAAGGGGAAAGAAGTAACGATTATTGAGGATTTGACTAAGGTATTAACTGTCCCACCACCCATGTTTGAAATCAGGTCAAGTTTGAGGATTGTATCGCTGACCCGAACTCAATAGAGGAACTGCAATAGAAGAGTTCGGAGGGCCATCAAAGCTCAGGCTCCCAAGGAGACACCCATTGAGGAGGAACCTCATAATGTTGAAGAAGTGTTACCAAAAATTTATCCACTCCTACAAGGGAGTAGATTCCATCCTCTAACGGATACCCATGGACCCATGGATATGAAAGTATCCGGAGAATCGACGCCGCATTACCAGCACCTCATGGACATGTTGAGGAGAGAAAGAAGTTCACTCATATCACTTGAGTTAGTGTAGTTTTTAAAAGGCTAGCTACCGAAGAAGGATGTTCAGTTAGCGAGTTACTTAAACGAGTGGGAGATGCAATTTCTCGTCGTATGAAGAAGGAAATTTTGAAGGACGTCATATCCGCAGACAGTCCCACAAGACAACTGCAGTGTCGCCTACTCGCATCCCTGTTTGGTTCCGTTTATGGAATAGAGTTGATACCACAGTGATTACTACTGATTATATCGCCACCAATACCACAGGCTCTCGACTGGTTAAGTCGAGACCAGGTCCAAAAATCTTACCCGTCACCCATTATGGAGATATTTCTACAATCCCAAAGGCAAAGACAAGACGATTACCTGACACTGTAGTTGGTCTACACCACGGGGAGCATACTTTCCCTCGACATACTGATGTTTCCACTAAGACACTCCATCCTGAGACATCATCGTCGAAAAATGAAAAGGTATGGGTACCCAAGGTCGTTGCACCAATACAGTTTGGTGAGCCCGCAGGACAAGAATAGGAACAAGTAGAGGATGTCTATCAGAGTCCTCCAGATCTTAAAGTGATCAAGGAATCAAAAGTTGAAGGAAAGTTGAGAAACTTAAGATTGAGATTTCCAAGTTAGCTTGAGAGCACAGAGTTTCCTTCAATATAGATGATGAAAATTTTGATTACAATGATTACTTGGAGGAAGATTTCATGGATGTCCATGTAATTGAAACAAGAGTCGCCACATCTGCGTGTGGGGCTCAACCTCACATTGAGGAGAACGCCATAGATTAGCTGCGTATGGTTGTCCTCCTAAGGGAAGAGCAAGTTAGTCTACTAGAGAAAAGAATAGAAGAGATGACCACAGCCATGACCGCTATGGCCACTATTTAGGGGTAATCACAAGCGCCGCAATTGGCTTCTTCAGAGATCAGCCAGAAATCATACACATCACAGATGAAAGAAGAGAGGTTGCTTTAGCAAATAGAGACGAGCAGCATAGAAAGGATTCTCCATCAGGTGCAAAACCAGAAAAGGAATTCAAGCAAATGGTTGAACAAGTTGCGAGATGCCTTAACCCATTCTATGGGTAGGGCATTGGTTCTAAAGGGTATACCTTACCCGGAGGAATTCAATGTCGTGCCTTTCCCCAAGGGTTTTATGGCCCTAAACTTCAAGATATTTGATGGGACTGAGAATCCCAAATAGCATATAACACATTTCTGAGCCAGCTGTGGCAACATGAGAAATAGTGAAGCTCTACTTTTCCAGCAGTTTATCAGAAGCTTTTCAAGAATTTCTTTCGATTGGTATGTTGACTTGCCCAACGGGTCAGCTAAAACATTTTCCAAGTTGGAACACCTATTTTTGAAAAGATTTGTCGGGGCACAACATCATGTGTTTATTGGAGAGCTCATGATGGAAATAAAAAGCCTAGTGAAACTTTGGTGGGTTATATTTTGAGTTGGAGAAACCTTAGCATGAAATGTGAACCTCAGCTACAGGAACATCATGCGATTGAAATTCTAAATTCATGGGCCAGTAGCTTTCATGCTTAAGGCACTCCCCATCAAATCCTTAGAGAAGCTACTCAGTAAATCCAGTATTGTTCAATAGGAAATAAAGCACATGGAGCCACATGAAAAGGCTAATGTGACCAGAGTGTTCAAAAAGAAATCAAGAGTAGTAGCGACCATTGACAAAGGGGAGTGACCGCGACTTTATATATGCTTAAAAATATAAGTGTTTAATACTACTGCTAAAAGATTTACTTCCTCAGCAACTGTACCAAATATTTAATAAGAGTTATAGATTTGATAAATATGGATGAAATAAATATTCAATAATTGTAAAGTCACACTTATCAACGCAAATATACATATCGCTAAAGTAATATAAAGCTCTAATGGAGTCCTAGATATTGATCCCATAGAGAGTAAGTTTAGAACTATGAATTAAGATTTTAAAAAAGAAATACTTTAATCACAACAATGAAGTTCAATTTGATTGTCTGTCACTAATAGCAAATTGAAATTATTACGTAATTTTAATAATTATTAAATAACTAATGATACTAATGAAGGTTATATAAGAAAGCATCATTCTCCTTGCAAGAATTTATGGTGAATGGATAAAGTGAATCAGTTCAAATTATATTGTGCCAAATAGGAGCATACCTATTCGTTACCCTTTGGTCTAGGCATAAAGAACATTGACTAATCCTACACTTTTTTCCTGAATCTGTGGCTAGGCTGGGAGGATACCAGCTTTCACTTCGAAGCTCCCACGTTCCCTTCACCTGAGGGCTTACATCTACACTTCAACACCTAAATGATAGGATCGAATTAAAGATTTTAGTCTGTCACTCAAAAATCTCCAATTCTACGCCCGATAATATTATTTCCCTATTTATTTGCACCCANAAAATTTGCCAATACAAGTATATGTATCGCTTAAGTAATATAGGGATCTAATGGAGTCCTAGATATCAATCCTATAGGGAGAAATAGAATACTACGGACTAAGATTTAATAAAATGTAATACTTCAACTACAATGACGTTCAAGTTGCTTATCTGTCACTAATAGGCAGTTGAAGTAAGTGGATAATTTGGATAATAACTAATTATAGAAAATAACGTTTAATAGTGATATTCAATATATAAGAAAGCATCATTCTCCTTGCCAAGAAATTATAGTGAATGGATAAAGTAAATTAGTTCAATTGATATTGTGCCGAATAGGAGCATACTCATTCTTTACCCTTTGGTCCAGACATAAAGAACATTAACTAATCCTACGCTTGGTTACTAATTCTGCGGCTAGGCTAGGAGGATACTAGCTCTCACTTCAAAGCTCCAATGTTCCCCTCACCTGAGGGCTAACATCTACACATCATCACCCAAACGATAAGACCGAATTGGGGATTTTAGTCTGTCACTCTAACATCTCCAATTCTACGCCCGATAGTACTATTTACCTATTTATTTTCACCCAACTTCCAAGGGCTTTGACCTCCTTGATTCTTGGATGTAATCTTCACTTTAGTTATAAAACTCAACATATTTTAACAAATCAATTGGCCAGATTTGAAAGTAAATTAAGATCGAAGTGAAAAGATCATCACAATTTCTCAAACATTTTCATGGCTTCAGGTAAATTAAGATTGAAGTGAAAAGATCATCACAATTTCTTGAATATTTTCATGGCTTCACCAATTCAAATCAACATTTCACAAATCTCGAGACAAGGAGAAAGACAGAGAAAACTACTCAGAATTCATGGAGAAAGCACAACACAACTTGGAATTCATATATAAAATCAAAGCCATATAAACTATAACAAGTAAATCACTTATCTCTAAATTTCTCCCCAAGAACACTCCTCGAAGTTCCTTTGAATCTCTTCCTTTATTTACAGCACACAAAATTCCTCTTCAAAGTAGTAAGGAGGAAGAAATCTCTCACTTTCCCTCCACTCTTACAATTTCTCAAAGAATTCCTCACAGTGTTACACTCTACTGGAAATTCTATACACTAATGGTAACCTCCAAGGCCTCTAGCACTCTTCTATTTTTGGCCAAATGCTCTATCAAGCTTTGTACTCACTAATGGATCCTTTCTAACCACCAGGACTCCAAAAGTCTCTCTATTTTCTGCCAAAGTGTTCTCTTTAAAGATGTGGATGAGTTTTCCCAATAGTTGCTTATGCACCCTTCCAAAATCCGACCTTATCCATTGTACATGTCACATAACCATCGATCCCGCTGTCGGCGGCCTCGATGGTTCCGTCGGCGGCCTTCTGGAGAATTTATTCTGTAGCGTCGAGAAAAGCTCACCGTCGGCGGCCTCGATGGCGCCGTCAGCGCCCTAGTGCAATTCTCCACATTTTGGTCCTCTTTGCTCCAAATTTGCTCCATTTTGCATCTTTTTGCTCCATTGACCCTAATTCTTCATTCCTGCAGCAAAACATCAAAAATACATTTCTTTAAAGTGTAATATCATTAAAAACAGTATAAAAGAGGTATGAAAATCTCAACATATTAGACAAAACATCAAAAATACTATTCTTTAAAGTGCAATATCATCAAAAATAGTGTAAAATAGGTATGAAAATCTCAACATATTTTTTTGGTCAAACCTAAAATAATTTTCTTAAGGACATAAGTTTTATTTTGATTGAGTTATTAATTCTAGTCAAAATTCCCAAACTTAACTATTACTTATCCTCAAGTGATTTTAGTACTTTATAAAAGTTATGATCTATTGCAGTAATATTTTCATTCAGAAACACTATAAGTTTGATGTAGATAAATATCATAGTGAGATTTTCAGAAAAAATTCAAGTAATTTAATTAACTCTGTATTTATCAGATTATCTAGTCATCAAGTTTTAAGAGTTCTAGTTTTCTATTTATTTCAAGAATGACTTTAGATTGCAATATTAAGTCACTTAGAATATCAAAAAGATAAGAACTTTATGAGAACTCTATTAGTACAAAGATCTATTCCATAAATATAAGTTCAGGAATGTATTTAAGTTTTCCTTTTAGGTAGGTCCACTGAAGCCAATTTTTGATTAGGCATATCCTCAAGCTTCTCCTCACTTTCATTTTTCCTTCTTTTCTTTTTTTTTTTTAATTTGGATTGTTTTCAATCCTATATATTTTTCTTTTCTTTTCAGGGATTATTTTCAATACTTTCTTTTTCCTTTTTCAAGTAAGAATTACTATATCTGGATAGCCTTTAATGATTTTGAACTTCACTTTTCTTTCCCTAAATTTAAGATTACTATATCTGGATAGCCTTTAATGATTTTGAACATCACCTTTCTTTCCCTAAATTTGAACAAAGCATTTCTTACATTATAAGTATTTTATAGCTCTTACATTATTGAGCCCCAATCTTTTCTTCTAAATTGAAATTTCAACTTCTTAATACTTTAAAATATAGTTTCATTTACTTTAAATAGTTAGCTATAATCTTATTTGCTTATACTAAATATCTTAAGTTACAAAAATTTTCATTATAAAAATATTTCTTTAAATCTACCATAATATTTAAATAGTTACAAAAATATAGTTACCTGAATATTTTTCTTTAAATCTACCATAATATTTAAATAGTTACAAAAATATAGTTACCTGAATTAAATTCCAAATAAAATCATATTAATAATTTTTGAAAATATTGAAATAGAGGACATCTAATAGTTAATCTAATAAAATCATATAAATAATTTTTGAAAATAATTAAATAGAGGACGTCTGATAGTTAATCTTTTCTTCCCTCCCCAAACTTAAATTTTTAAATATGAAATAAAGGTGGAAAGAAAATACTATAAATATAAATNTAATCTTTTCTTCTCAAATGAATTTCCACATTCCTAATACATCATAATATAGTTTCCTTTTCTTTAAATAGTTGACTATAATCTTATTCTTTTATACTAAATATCTTAAGTTACCAAATTAATTTTCCTTACAAAAATATTTCTTTAAATCTACTATAATATTTAAATAGCTACATAAACATAGTTACCTGAATTAAATTCACTACCAAAAATCATATAAATATTTTTTTAAAATAATTAAATAGAGGACATCTAATAGTTAATATTTTTCTTCCATCCCCCAAACTTAAATTTTTCAATATAAAATAATATAGGTGGAAAGAAAAAACCTAAATATAAATCATACCTCAGTATTTTAGGCATTTTCATCATTATGAAATTTTTGCAGGCCTTCTAAAAATTTTTACTTCACTTGGTCTGTAATATTAGGAGCTTTCTACACATAAATTATTAAAGAAATTTTTGGGTAATAAAATTTTGAAATAAGTATAAAAGTAAAATATTAAACAAGCACAACATTTCCTAACACAACCACAATACTAAAGAAAAAAAAATTAAAATGGGAAATAAAAATCACATTACATTACAATTCACAAACTACTCAACATCTATTAAACTACACATGCAAATTTATCTATAACACTAACTTTTATAAAAAAAATTAAATTTATCCAAGTACAACATAATAATAAAAATGAAAGTCCAAATATACAAACATCCATTTCTATTACAAAAAGATCACAGAAAATAAAGTATAAATATAAGTACATCAATTACATTCAAATATCAAAATCCCAAACTATGTCTTCACCTCCTTGATCATCAGGTGGATTGGGTTGATACTGAGTATATCGGGGGCACTCAGAAAAAGTAACATCAGGCTCACCTTTGTAGTGTCGGGCCTGAGCTTCATAATAGGCTACCTAAAAAATTGAATGCCTCTGAAGGTACTCACTATCATAATCGTATCGACGTTCTAAACCTCCAAACCTTTCATTGTTAACTCTATGCTCTTCCGCTACAAGGTCAACTCATTCATCAAATCAGTGAGGGTAGGGGAACTAGAAGGTGGTAGGTCATAACTTATAGAGGAAACATCTATACTAGTAGAAGGTTCTTGACTTCTACTTCCAGTTCTCCATTTCTCATGGGATTCATAAGTTTAAGTTGGCCTTACTAATGGGTTTCATAGAAAAAACCCATTCCTTATCTCTAATTTTCACTCCAAAAAGTTTCCAAATTGCATAAATAAGGTCAGGATGTCCTAGACCTCCACATGTCTCACTACTTCATAGTCAATATATTCTTAAGAATAATTCTCCCACATTTATAGTTTTATTATTCTGAATACAGAAATTCAAAATAGCTCTATCTCAAGTTACCTCACTATGGTGATAAGTCGGTAACAGAGTAGAGGAAATGAAATAGTGTCACGCCTTAGAGGTGGCATTCAGCATGGAAGACTCACTATGGTGATAAGTCAGTAACAGAGTAGAGGAAATAAAATAGTGTCACGCTTTAGAGGTGGCATTTAACATGGAAGCATAAAAATTATGATCTCGTTGCTTTAGCTTCCATGTTCCTTTTCCATCAGTGAGAAAGTTGATCACATCATTCAAAGGGCCTTCCATCATACTAAAGGATTCATATTGGCAGCTATAAGAGTCTGGGACTTCGTAAAATGTGTTGATGCTGATGACAGTAAATTCAACAGGAAATCCTCGTAATTGAACGATTCCATCTTCAGAATAGATTACATTGGCATAGAACTCCTTCACAACATTTGCATCCACTTTATTGGTGGTGTAACAAAAGTTTTCACACCTCTATTCAGCAATAACTTGTTCGATTTCTCCTCCCGGACTTTCAAAAACTTGATCTTGTATGCACTTCTTTCCTTTAGCAAAAACTAATTCAATTTCTCCTCCTATACTTTCAAAAACTCGATCTTGTATACACTTCCTTCCTTCAAAGATTGAAGTAAATCTTATGTGCTCCACTGCATTGGCAAAGCGAGACTCGTCGAACTCAACTCGTCTCTTTTATCATGGAGCCATTTCAAATTAATGAAATTATAGAAAAATTCTAAAATATTACTTCGAATATGCAAATCATGGCTTCCAATAGTAATTCTAAGAGTTCAGCAGTGAGATCCATGAATTTCTTCCCAAATTTTCTTCACACTCTCAAATTTTTTGGATCTCCTCAATGTGGAAGAAATACATGGAGAAAATCAAATATTTTTAGTTTGGAGTGAGGCTCTTACCTAGAGATGATCAAATTCGGTGTCAAAAAGTCTTGAAATCGCCTCCCAATCCAAGATCTCTCAAGCTCTAGGTCAAAAATGGTGTTTTTAGGAGGAAGGGGATGATGAATAGTGGTGGTTGACTGGTTAAAATTACTGTTAAAGGTGTTTTTTTGTGACCTCACCGGCGCCTTCGGCGTGCTCTATTGGAATTACATTCTAAGTCTTGGGAAAAATCCGTCGTCGGAGGTGTCGAGGGCGCCGTCGGTGGGTTCTATTGATTTTGGTTCAAATCCCGTATTTTCGCGATTTCGATCAATTTCAAGCCTTAACAACATCTTTTCAACCATTATAGACATAATTTTAAGTAACTAAATGATGTACTTAGCACATATAAACTTTTAAAACACAAAACATCACATTTATATATAAATTCCAAGGGTTACAATATATGTTACATAACACACCTAAGTTTGGTATTTTCTCAAATTCAATACATTAATTCAGCGTCTCAATCCAAGCCACAAAACTCAAAATGCTGAAAACAAAACATTCTATGCTTAGTCTCAACTATATAGAGATCTAAAAGCATAATTCTAAAGTAAAGCAAGTACAAAGTTCAAATCAAAATACCTAGATAGACAGACATGTAGTAATATAAATCTACTATTCTTAAGATTTAGTACTTGATTCTCCTCTGAGATCACCCATTGATTGCACATGAACGAAGAGATTGTAGAAGGGTCGGAATAGAAATTCTTCAGTAGAATCCTCCTCTATCAATTTCATCCTCCTCATCAATTGTATCAAACTATCTTCTAAATGTCCACAATGATCAAAATGTTCTTTCATCCTCTAGTCCAGATGATCGAAGAAATTGGAGATATTATTAATCGCATTCATGACATTTTGTTCATCCTTTTCCAATTTCTTGATTCAGCATGGGATCAATAAAAACTTGTCAGGAATTAAGGGTTGAACTGGCAGAGAATTCTGAGATGATTGATCTACTATAATGGCCATATCATTTTTATCTTCAAAAGCTAGGAATCTCTCTGTTGGATCCAAAGGCTTCCAAGGTAGAAGTACCTTTTCCCAATTTTTGTAGGATACTTAGAACTGACTGCAAAGTGAGGAAAATTGGTGGAAGGGTGTCTGAGCCATAATTTGATCCATGAACGATCAGACCCAAAACTGACTTCACAATTATTGATCCAATGCCAATCGGCAGTCCCCTTTGGATGTAATAATTCAAAATAGCACTTTCTTTAGAAACATTACCGATCTTCATTGTCGGTAATAGTTTCGCAAAAATGAAAAAGTGTCAATGTTTCAAATCGAGATTTAGGAGTGTTGCAGAAAAACTAACATGCCCGTTTTCTCTCGTATCCCGGTCGTCAGTTTCTTCCGTTAAATATTGGCAAATTTCTTTAATCTGGTTTCTCGTTGGTACGAAATTGGAGTAGTGGAAGACATGAATGTTCTCGATCATATATAATTTGTTGATTCATGCAGGAGTGAAAGTGAGCCATCTTCCTCGCACATAAACAATTCTTTGGTTGATTTTATGTAAATTTGTATAAAACTCTTTTACCACAGGAACCACCATGACAGTGGTAGTGTAGCACAACACTTCCCATCTTCGCTGCACTATTATTTCTTCAATTTCCATCGTGGGATTATTCAATCCACGATTTACAAATTCTCGTTCCTCGATCAATCTTTTCCTTGTCAGTAACTTGTTAAAGATTCGCTGCGCTTCCTCACTAATGAACTTCCGCCGATTAAAAACTTGCATTCTGGGATTATCAGGGGAATTGGATGCCATATGAATAAATTTGGTGGAGTTTCACTACATTTTTTGGGGAAAATATGAACTAAAAATCGAATTTGGGAGTATAAAAGGGTAACTCCCGCTCAAAAACCGCCATTTGAACCTAAGTAACCGCCATCTCGCTGGTCTCGCCGTCAGCGGGGTCGAGGGCCTCGTCAGCGAGCCTCTGTATTAATTTTTCCTAGACTCTCTGGAAAAACCTGCCGTCAGCGGTGTCTAGGGCGCCGTCGGCGCTCAAGGCAAAAATTGCACAGTTTTGCTCTGGTCCAAATGTGTTCCAATTTTTCTCTATGGATCAAATTTTTATGATGATTCAAGGGTAAATTAGAGTTATAAAGCTTAATACTACCACAAAATAACGATAATTTCAAATAAAAACTACCATAATCATGATAAAAGTAAAGATAAATATGGGTTGCCTCCCAATAAGTGCTTGGTTTAACATCGTCAGCCCCACCTATTCAGGTGTCATTCAGGTTGATTGATCATTAAAATCTTTTTAAAATTTAGTCTTTTACCCTCAAAATGTGGTTTTAATCTATGTCCATTTACTTTAAATCTATTTCCCGTTTTCTGATCTTCAATATCAACAACTCCTTAAATATAAACTTGAGTCACAGTAAAGGGTCCTAACCAACGAGACTTCAATTTCCGAGGAAATAACTTCAGCCTAGTGTTGTAAAGCAAAACTTCTTGTCATGGTTCAAAGTTCTTCTAGTTAATCTTTCGATCATGCCATAACTTTAGTTTCTCTTTATAAATTATGTTATTTTCATAATATTCATTTCTTAATTCTTCCAATTCATTTAATTGTAACAATCTCTTCTTACCAGCATCTTTCAAATTGTAATTGAATTCCTTAATCGTCCAATATGCTTTATGCTCCAATTCTACTCGTAAGTGACAAGTCATTCAAAAAATCAGCCTGTGAGGAGTCATTCCAATAAGAGTTTTATAAGCAGTCCTGTAAGCCCATAATGTTGTATCCAGTCTACTGGACCAATCTACTATACTAGGGTTTACAGTCTTTTCAAGTATTTGTTTAATCTCTTTATTAGAAAATTTAGCTAACCCACTGGTTTGAGGGTAATAGGCAGTAGAGATTCTATGAATAATATTAAATTTTTCTGTCAATCTCTGAATATATTTATGAGGGTGATAGAAAGTAGAGATTCTATGAATAATATTAAACTTTTCTGCCAATCTCTGAATGTATTTATTCCTAAAATGGATCCTCTGTTTCTTCATAAGGTACACATCTTCTCATAATCAGATCCTTACATTGTTTATAGAAATAGGCCTCATCCCAAAAATATGCTTTCGCATCATGAATGAATTTCCTTTGTTGTTGCAATGTCAGTATAGGTGGAAAAATATCACTTACAATATAGTTAACAATATCAACATACCATGGTATTTTCCACTCATTAATATTATAAAGTTGTTCATCAGGGAAACTATCTATAATTTCATTATTAGTGTCAAATAATTCATGATTTTCTAATCTTGACAAATGATCAGCAATTTGATTATCAGTTTTCTTTCTATCAATGACCACACGATCAAATACTTGCATCAAAATTATCCATCTAATCAACCTTGGTTTAGCATCCTTCTTTTGCATCAGATATTTAATAGCAGAGTGATCAATATGCACAACACATTTAGCTCTAATTAAATAAGATCTGAATTTATCTAAAGCATATACAATGGCCAGTAACTCTTTTTCAGTGCCAGTATAATTAATTTGTGCATCATTAAGAGTTTTACTAGCATATTAGATAACCTTAAAAATCTTTTCATACCTTCGTCCAAGAACAGCTCCAATAGCATAATCATTAGCATCACATATCAATTCAAATAGTTTCTCCCAATTAGGTGAAACTATAATAGGGGTTGTGATTAATTTTTCCTTTAATAACTCATGCATTCAAACAACTTTCAGTAAATTCAAATTTCTTGTCCTTTTCTAAAAGTTGGCATAGAGGTTTCATTTAAACAGATTTGAGTAAATTCAAATTTCTGATCATTTTCTAAAAGTTGGCTTAGATGTTTGGAAATCTTTAAAAAATCTTTAATAAAACGCTTGTAAAATCTAACATGTCCAAGAAAACTCCTAACCTCTCTTACATTAGTAGGAGGTGTTTAATTAGTAAAATCCAACATGTCCAAGAAAACTCCTAACCTTTCTTACATTAGTAGGAGGTGTTAGTTTAGATATAATTGAATTTTTGCAGGGTCAGCTTCCATACCATCTTCCAAAATTTTATGCCCTAACACAATTCCTCCTGCAACCATAAATTAATTTTTGCAGGGTTTGCTTCCATACCATCTTCCAAAATTTTATGCCCTAACACAATTCCTCCTGCGTTGCAGGGTCTGCTTCCATACCATCTTCCAAAATTTTATGCCCTAACACAATTCCTCCTGCAAAACTTCTAACCCCTCTTACATTAGTAGGAGGTGTTAATTTAGATATAACTTGAATTTTTGGAAGGTCTGCTTCCATACCATCTTCCAAAATTTTATGCCTTAATAAAATTCCTCCTGCAACCATAAATTGACTACTTTCATACCATTTTTTGAAATTTTATGTCCTAACACAATTCCTCCTGCAACCATAAATTGATAGGTTCCATACCATCTTCCAAAATTTTATGCCCTAACACAATTCCTCCTGCAACCATAAATTCATAACCTCTCTTACATTAGTAGGAGGTGTTAGTTTAGATATAACTTGAATTTTTGCAGGGTCTTTTCCATACCATCTTCCGAAATTTTATGCCTTAACACAATTCCTCTTGCAACCATAAATTGACATTTCTCCCAAATTAGAACTAGATTAGTTCTTTCGCATAACTCCAAAACTTTTTTAAGATAATTTAAGCATGTTTCAAAGGATGTTCCAAATATTGAAAAATCATCCATAAATAATTCTAATCCATCATCAAGAATTTTACTAAATATGGACATCTTACATCTCTGGAATGTTGCATGTGCATTACAAAATCCAAAAGACATTCTTCGAAAAGCAAAAGTTCCAAAAGGACTAGTAAATGTTGTCTTTTCAAAAGGCATTCTTCGAAAAGCAAAAGTTCCAAAAGGACTAGTAAATGTTGTCTTTTCTTGACAAGAACAATAGGAATTTGATGGTAGCTGGTATATCCATCTAAAAAATAAAAATATTTGTGCCTAGCAAGTCTAATATGAAGTTGATGGTAACCGGTATATCCATCTAAAAAGCAAAAATATTTGTGCCCAGCAAGTCTACTCTAAAAGCAAAAGTTCCAAAAGGACTAGTAAATGTTGTCTTTTCTTGATCCTCAGGAGCAATAAATTTAATGGTAACCGGTATATCCATCTAAAAAACAAAAATATTTGTGCCCAGCAAGTCTATCTTTGATGGTAACCGGTATATCCATCTAAAAAACAAAAATATTTGTGCCCAGCAAGTCTATCTACTATTTGATCTAAAAAGGGTAAAGGGAAGTGATCTTTCTTGGTGGCAGTGTTTAATTTTCTATAATCAATGCAAATACACCACCCAGTAACTTGTTTAATAGGTATTAATTCATTATTTTATTTTGTTTCAACGGTCACTCCTCCTTTCTTAGGAATACAATGAATTGGACTTACCCACGCACTATCTGAAATATGATATATAATTCTAGAATTGCAAAATTTCCTTTTTAACTACTTCTTTCATCATTGGATTTAATCTCCTTTATCGATCAACTCTTGGTTTATATTGTTCATCTAATATAATTATGTGCATATAGATTGAAGGAGTGATTCCCTTAATATTAGCTAAGTTCCAACCAAAAGCTTTCTTATATCTTTTCAATGTATCTAACAATCTTTGCTCTTGCAGATCATTTAATTCTGAAGATATAATAACTGGTAATGTAGATGAGTCTCCCAAAAACACATACTCTAAGCAATACTTTCATCTCAAGTTCAGGTGATTTTATAATTGACAAAAATAGATTCTTATCAGCATTTTCCGTAATATGCAACATCTCAAATCTTTCCTTAACATAATCTAATTCTTCATTTTCTAATTCGTCCAGACTAACTTCATCACTCTCTTCAAATTGTTCTTTCTCTTCAAAATGTTCTTTAAAATATTCTTTCAATAGATGTTCACTTATTTCCATGCGAAAACATTCATTATCTCTTTCAACAGCAGGGTATCTCATAGATTTTGCAATTTTAAAGGTCACTTCTTGATCGTTAACTCTCGTAGTTAATTCTCCTTTTTGAACATCTATTGCAGCTTTTCCAGTAGCTAAAAATGGTCTCCCTAAAATGATAGGTATTTCTTTATCTTCTTCAATATCTAAAACATTGAAATCCACAGGAAAAATAAATTTATCCACTTTTACTCACACATCTTCTATAACTCCCTTATGACATGTAACTGAACGATCCGCTAACTGTAGAGTTATAGAAGTAGGTGAGACTTCTCCTAATCCTAATCTTTTGAAAATTGATAGAGGTAAAAGATTAATGCTAGTTCCCAAATCACATAAAGCACTTCCATAAATTTTTTCACTGATAGCACACGGTATAGTGAAACTGCCATAATCTTTTAATTTTTCAGGAAGCTTTCTCTGAATAATTGCACTACACTCTTTGTTATGTGCAATAGTTTTGTTATCAGTGAACTTCCTTTTCTTTTTCAAAAAATCTTTCATAAATTTCACATAAATTAGCATTTGCTCTAAAGCTTCTACGAAGGGAATATTTACCATTAACTTCTTAAGAATTTCTAAATCATTTGCTCTAAAGCTTCTACGAAGGGAATATTTACCGTTAACTTCTTAAGAATTTCTAAAAATTTAGAAAATTGTTTATCATGTTTGTGTTGCTTCAATATTTGAGGAAATGGTGGTGGACGTTTCTTCACAATAATTTTCATTGGTGTTAATGGATACCCTAAATCTGGGTACTCATGATCCTTTTCTTTTTCGGTATCCACTTTCTCTTTTTCAGTTTCTGTTTTTTTTTTCACTCTTGTCTCTAATTCTTTTGCACTTCGTAATTGTATCGCCTTGAAATTTTCTTTTCCTTAATCTTTAGGATTTGGTTCCATAGTACTAGGAAAAGTTCCCAATGTTTGGTTAGTAAGAGCAGTAGCGATATGCCCTAATTGATTTTCAATATTCTTAATAGCAGTTCCTTGATTTTGTAACTAAGTAAAGTAGCAATATGCCCTAATTGGTTCTCAATATTCTTAATAGCAGTTCCTTGATTTTGTAATTTCATGAATTTGTAATTGATTTCCTTGATTCTGTAATTGTTGACCCATGTTTAATATCAGCTCTTCCATTGATAATTTCTTTTCCTTATTTTGAGTGTTACTGTTAAATCCTGAAGGATAAGAAGGTCTATAATTAACATTTTCTTGGTTGGATGAATTTCCTAATGGGTTCATTTGGTTGTTTGCCAATTGTTGATTTGTAGAAGAATAGTTATTCAAATTAAAATTTGGATGATTCTTCCCCAACCTGGGTATAACAGTTCGAATAAGGGTTGTTGGGTCGATTAATAGCATTTCAAGTCTCATATGAAGGTTGAACATCCACAAATTACCCAGATGAATTCTCTTCCATCATAGGAGGTGTTGGAGAATAATTCATCTCATAATGATCTAATTTCTTTGATATTGTAGCAATCTGTGAAGCTAAAATAGATATTGCATCAGACTCATGGATACTAGCTCTCTTTTAGGATTTACCTGTTCAGAGGGCCATTGAAAATTGTTGGTAGCCATATCTTCTATTAATGTATAAGCCTCATCAAAAGTTTTTAACATTAACGAACCACCAGCCGTAGCATCTATAATCGATCTAAGAGATCCCACTAATCAATTATAAAAAGTTTGAATTATCAATCAATCTGGTAACAAATGATGAGGTTGTTTCCTAATAAGATCGTTAAATCTCTCCCAAGCTTCATATATTGACTGTCCATTAACTTGACAGAATGATGTTATGTCATTTCTATGTTTAGCAGTTTTGGATGGAGAGAAATATTTGGATAGAAATTTATGTGACAGTTCTCCCCATGTTCTAATAGATCCTGGTGCTAATGAATTTAACCACATTTTAGCATTAACCCTTAGTGAAAAAGGAAAAAGTCTAAGTCTAACAACATCGTTTAAGACTTTATCATATTTAAAAGTAGCACACAGTTCTAAAAAACTAGCGAGGTGTAAGTTAGGATCATCATTTGGTGTACCTCCGAATTGATTGTTCTGTACCATTTGGATAATAGCAGGTTTAAGCTCAAATGAATTAGCAGCTACATCAGGGTTTTGGGTAAATAAGTGAATTTCATCTGCTATAGGATTTGCATAATCTCGTAGGGGTCTAGGTTGGTGTTCATTCTCTATTCCTTGATTGTTCATCGCATAATCTCGTAGGGGTCTAGGTTGGGGTTCATTCTCTATTCCTTGATTGTTCATGTTGTTGTAATCTCGTAGGGGTCTAGGTTGGTGTTCATTTTCTATTCCTTGATTGTTCATGTTGTTTTCGTAGGATTTGCATAATCTCTTAGGGGTCTAAGTTGGTGTTCATTCTCTATTCCTTGATTGTTCAGGTTGTTTTCCATTGTATAAGAATTTCTAGGTTCTCTTCTTAATCTTCTAATCCTTCTAACAGTGCGTTCTAATTTCGAATCGTAGAGGTCTAGGTTGGTGTTCATTTTCTATTCCTTGATTGTTCACATTGTTTTCCATTGTGTCAGGATTTTTAGGTTCTCTTCTCAATCTTCTAATATTTCTAACAGTGCATTCTAATTTTGAATCGTATGGTAAAAGATTTTTAGGTCCAAATTTATGCATACAATTTGAAATCAGTACAAAGTAATATAATTAACTAAACATAAAAATAAGTTGCAAATGAAGTAAAAATTTTTTAATAATCTTAATTTGTCTTTTACTCTAATTGTGATTTTTGTTATTCACTCTCCGGCAACAGTGCCAAAAACTTGACCGTGACTTTATATATGCTTAAAAATATAAGTATTTAAAATTGCTGCTAAAAGATTTACTTCCTCAGCAACTATACCATATCCTTAATAACAGTTATAGATTCGATAAATATGGACGAAATAAATATTCAATAATTGTAAAGTCACACTTACCAACGCAAGTATATGTATTGTTCAAGTAATATAGGGCTCTAATGGAGTCCTAGATATCGATCCCACAGGGAGTAAGTTTAGAACTTGAAATAAGATTTAAAAAAGAAATACTTTAATCACAACAATGAAGTTTAATCTGTCTATCTGTCACTAATAGGTAATTGAAATAATTACGTAATTTTAATAACTATTAAATAACTAATGATACTAATGAAGGTTTAAATGTGATATTCAATATGTAAGAAAGCATCATTCTCCTTATCAAGAAATTATGGTGAATGGATAAAGTGAATCAGTTAAAATTATATTGTGCCAAATAGGAGCATACCTATTCCTTACCCTTTGGTTCAGGCATAAAGAACATTAACTACTCCTATGCTTGTTTACTGAATCTACGACTAGGCTGGGAGGATACTGACTCTCACTTCGGAGCTGCAACATTCCCCTCACCTGAGGGCTAACATCTACACTTCAACACCCAAACGATATGACCAAATTGGGGATTTTAGTATGTCCCTCTAAAATCTCCAATTCTACGCCCGATAATATTATTTCCCTATTTATTTGCACCCAACATTCAAGGNTAATTTGTATTGTGTCAAATATGAGCATACATATTCTTTACCCTTTGGTCCAGGCATAAATAACATTAACTAATCCTACGTTTGTTTACTAAATCTGCGGCTAGGCTGGGAGGATATCGGCTCTCACTTCAGAGCTCTCACGTTCCCCTTACCTGAGAGCTAACATCTACACTTCAGCACCCAAACGATAGGATCGAATTGGCGATTTTAGTATGTCACTCTAAAATCTCCAATTCTACGTCCGATAATTTTACTTCCCTATTTATTTACACTCAACTTCCAAGGGCTTTGACATTCCTGAATCTTAGATGTAATCTTCACTTTAGTTGTAAAACTCAACATATTTTAACAAATCAATTGTTAGATTGAAAGTAAATGAAGATCGAAGTGAAAAGATCATCACAATTTCTTAAACATTTTCATGCAAGATTGAAAGTAAATTAATGAAAAGATCATCACAATTTCTTAAACATTTTCATGGTTTCACCAATTCAAATCATTATTTCACAAATCTCAAGACAAGGAGAAAGACAGAGAAAACTACTCAGATCTCANGTGGATGTAATCTTCACTTTGTTGTAAAACTCAACATATTTTAACAAATCAATTGATCAGATTGAAAGTAAATTAAGATCAAGATCATCAGAACTTCTTAAAAATCTTCATGGCTTCATCAATTCAAATCACCATTTCACAAATCTTGAGACAAGGAGAAAGACAGAGAAAACTACTCATATCTCATGGGGAAAACACAACAAAACTTGGAATTCATATATAAAATCAAAGTCATACAAACTACAACAAGTAAATAACTTGTCTCTAATTTCTCTCCAAGAAAACTCCCCGAAGTTCCTCTGAATATCTTCCTTTCTTTACGGCACGCAGAATTCCTCTTTGAAAAAGCAATGAGGAAGAAATCTCTCACTTTCCCTCCACACATACAATTTCTCGAAGAATTCCTCACAATTTTTACACACAATTGGAACCTTTCTATCCTACAGGAAATCTCTAGGACTTCTAGGCTCTCTCATTTTTCGGCCAAAATAGTATTTTAAATTTGTCGATGAGCTTTCCCAAGAGTTGCCTAAGCATCCCTTCAAAATTTGGTCTTATCCAAAGCCTGAATGGGCATAACCGTTTAGCTCACCATCGGCAGCCTCGAGGACGCCGTCGGTGGACCTTCTTAATGAATTAATTTTGGAGTCTCGGGAAAATCTCGTCATCGGTGGGGTCGATGGAGCCATCGGCGCCCTAGTTCAATTCTTCACATTTTGGTCCATTTCGCTCCAAATTTGCTCCTTTTTGCATCTTTTTGCTCCAATGACCCTAATTCNCATATAAAATCAAAACCATACAAACTATATTAAGTAAATAACTTATCTCTAAATTTCTCCCCAAGAACACTCCTCGAAGTTCCTCTGAATCTCAATAATTAAATAACTTATCTCTAATTTCTCCCCAAGAACACTCCTCGAAGTTCCTCTGAATCTCTATTTCTTTAAAACACACAAAATTCCTCTTGGAAGTAGCAAGGAGGAAGAAATCTCTCACTTTCCCTCCACTCTTACAATCTATTTCTTTACAACACACGGAATTTCTCTTCGAAGTAGCAAAGAGGAAGAAATCTCTCACTTTCCCTTCACTCTTACAATTTCTCGAAGAGTTCCTCACAGTTACACGCTCTAGCAAGCTCTTTACACACTAATGAAACCTATCTAACCTCCAGGACTCTTCTATTTTCGGCCAAAATCTTCTCTTTACAAATGTGGATGAGTTTTTCCAAGAGTTGCTTATGCACCCCTCTAAAATCCGACCTTATCCATTGTACAAGTACACATAACCATCGATCCCGCCGTCGGCGGCTTCGATGGCGTTATCAGCGGTCTTCTGGAGATTTTGTCCTGTAGCCTNGCTCCAGGGCCTCTAGAATCTTCTCAATTTTTTGTCAAAATCTTCTTTTAAAGTTGTGGAGGAGCTTTCCCAAGAGTTGCCTAAACATCCCTTCAAAATTTGGCCTTATCCAAAGCTTGAGTAGGCATAACCTTCGATCTAGTCGTCAGTGGCCTCAAGGGAGCCGTCGGTGGAATTTTGGAGAATTTTGTCCTGTAGCCTTGGGAAAAACTCGCCGTCGGCGGGGTCGAGGGTGTCGTCGGTGGCCTAGTTCAAATCTCCACATTTTGGCCCTTTTTGCTCCAAATTCGCTCCTTTTTGTATCTCTTTGCTCCAATGATCCTAATTCATCATTCCTGTAGCAAAACATCAAAAATAAATTTCTTTAAAGTGCAATATCATTAAAAATAGTATAAAATAGTTATGAAAATCTCAACATATTTTCTTTTCGNTCAAATTTTAATACTTCAAAATATAATTTCCTTTACTTTAAATAGTTAAGTATAATCTTATTCTCTTATACTAAATATCTTAAGTTACAAAATTAATTTTCATTACAAAAATATTTCTTTAAATTTACCATAATATTTAAATAGCTACAAAATATAGCTATCTGAATTAAATTCACTATATAAAATCATATCAATAATTTTTGAAAATAATTAAATAGAGGACTTCACATTACAATTCACAAAGTACTAATCAACATCCATTATACTACACATGCAAACTTTAACTACCACACTAACTTTATAACAAAAATTAAAAATTATCCGATTACAAGATAACAATAAAAACGAAAGTACAAATACACACAAACATTCATTTCTATTACAAAAGATCATAAAAATAAAAGTACAAGTATAAATACATCAATTACTATTAGATATCAAAATATCAAACTATATCTTTGTCTCCTTGATCAACAGTTGGATTGGGCTGATATTGAGTATATCGGGGGCACTCAGGGAAAGTAACATCAAGTTCACCTCTATAGTGTCGGGCCTGAGCTTCGTAATAAGCTAACTCAATTTGAATGTCTCTGAAGGTACTTACTTTCATAATCATGTCAACGTTCTAAACATTCAATCATTTCGTTTATTAATTCTATACTCTTTCGCTGCAATGTCAACTCATTCATCAAATCAGTCAGAGTAGGGGAACTAGAATGTGGAAGGTCATAACTTGTAGATGGGACATTTCTACTAGTAGAAGGTTCTTGACTTCTACTTCCAGTTCTCCATTTCTCATGGAATTCATAAATTTTCAAATTAGTTTTACTAATGAGTTTTATAGGGTAAACTCATTTTTCATCTCCTCCAGCTTCCACTCTAGAAAGTTGGCAAAGTGCATAAATAAGACCATGATGTCCTAGACCTCCACTTGTTTCACCTCTTGCCATAGTCAATATATTCTTCAAAATAATCCTCCCCACATTTATATTTCTGCTATTCTGAATACAGAAATTCAGAATAGTTATATCTCTAGTTTTCTCACTATGGTGATAAGTCGGTAACAGAGTGGAGGAAATAAAATAGTGTCACGCCTTAGAGGTGGCATTCAGCATGGAAGCAGAAAAATTTACCCGTTCTCGTTGCTTAATCTTTCATGTTCCTTTCCCATCAGTGAGAAAATTGATCGCATCATTCAGTGGGTCTTCCATAGTACTGAAGGACTCATAATGACAGTTATAAGAGTCTGGGACTTCGTAAAAGGTGTTAATGTAGGCGGCATTAAATTCAACAGGAAATCCCCGCACTTGAACGATTTTGTCTTCAGAATAAAATACGTTGGCATAGAATTCTTTCACAATATTTGTAGTGGCCTTATTGGTGGAGTAACAGAAGTTTTCTCACCTCTGCTCGGTAATAACTCGTTCAATTTCTCCTCTCGGATTCTCAAAAAGTCGATCTTGTATGTATTTCTTCCCTTCAAATACTTAAGTAAATCTTGATTGAGCCTTCACATTGACGAAGCGAGACTCGTCGAACTCAAGTCGTCTCTTTGTCGTGGAGTCATTTCAATCTAATCACAATTATAAAAAATTCTAAAATATACTTTAAATATGCAAATAATGGCTTCCAAAAGTAATTCTAAGAGTTCAACACTAAGTTCCATGAATTTCTTCTTAGTATTTTCTTCACATTCTCAAATTTTTGGGATCTTCTTAATGTGGAAGAAATTCATGGTGAAAATCAAATATTTTTAGTTTGGAGTGAACCTCTTAACAAGAAATGATCAAATTCGGTGTCTAAATGCCTTGAAATTGCCTCCCAATCCAAAATCTCTCAAGCCCTAGGTCAAAAATCGCGTTTTCAAAGGAAGGGGATGATGAATAGTGGCGGTTGACTTGTCAAAATCTTGGTTAAAGGTGTTTTTTCGGGATCTCGCCGTCGGCGGGGTATTCGGCGCCGTCGGCGCGTTCTATTGAAATTATATCGCTAGTCTCGGGAAAAGTCCACTGTCGGCGGCGTCGAAGGCGCCGTCGGCGGGCTCTATTGATTTGGTTCAATTTCCAGATTTTTGCAATTTCGATCAATTTCAAGCTTCAACGACATCCGTTTAATCATTATAGACATAATTTTAAGTGATTAAATGATGTACTTATCACAAATAAACTTTCAGAACACAAAACATCACATTTATATATAAATTCAAAGAGTTACAATTTACGTTACATAACACACCTAAATTTGGTATTTTTACAACCTCAATACATTAATTCAGCGTCACAATTCAAGCCACAACACTCAAAATGTTGAAAACAAAAATCATATGCTTAGTCTCAACTATACAGAGATCTAAAAGCATAATTCTAAAACAAAGCAAATGCAAAATAACACTAAAATACATAGATAGGCAGACATGTAGTAATATAAATATACTATTCTTCAGATTCAGTACTAGATTCTCCTTTGAGATCACCCATTGATTGCACATGAACGAAGAGGTTATAAAATGGGCAGTATGGAAATTTTTTAGTAGAATCCTCTTCTATCAATTTCATCAGCCGTATCAAACTACATCCTCATCAGCCGTATCAAACTCTAAATATCTAGAGTGCTCAAAATGTTCTTTCATCCTCCAGTGTAGATGATCGAGGAAATCAGAGATATTATTAATTGCATTCATGACATTTTGTATCTCATTCTCCAATTTCTTGATTTTATGCATGATCACCAGAGTTTTATCAGAAACTAAGGGTTGAATCGACAGTGAATTCTGAGACGTCTGATCTACCATAATAGTCATGTCATTTTCATCTTCAAAAACTGGGAATCTCTCAGTTGGGTCCAAAGGCTTCCAAGGTAAAGTACATTTTCTCAATTTTCGTAGGACACTTAGAACTGACTGCAAAGTGAAAAAATTGTAGAAGGGTGTGCAAGCCCATAAGTTGATCCATGAACGATCAGACTCAAAATCAAATTCACAATTATTGATCAAATATCGATCGACAGTCTCATTTGGATGCAGTAATTCAGAATAGCACATTCTTTAGAAACTTTATCGATCTTCATTGTCGGTAACAGTTTCGCAGAAATGAAGAAGTGTCAATGTTTCGAAACAGGATTTAGGAGTGTCGCAGAAAAACTAACATACACGTTTTCTCTCATTTCTCAGTCTTTAGTTTCGTCCGTTAAATATTGGTAAATTTCATTCATCTTGTTTCTTGTCGGGATGAAGTTGGAATAATGGCAGACAAGAACGTTCTCGATCATGTATAATTCATTGATCCGTGCAGGAGTGAAAGTTATCAATCTATCTCGCACATAAACGACTCACTGGTTGATTCCGTGCAAATTTGCATAAAATTCCTTTACCACAGGAACAACCGCAGTAGTGGTAGTATAGCACAACACTTCACATCTTCGCCGCACTATCATCTCTTCAATTGCCGTAGAGGGATTATTCAATCCGCGATTTACGAATCCTCGTTCCTTGATCAATATTTTTTTCATCAGTACCTTGTTGAAGATTCGTTGCGCTTCCGCACTAATAAACTTTCTCCGATTGAACACTCACATTCTGGGATTATCTGGGGAATTGGACGCCATAGGAATGAATTTGGTGGAGTTTCACTTCGTTTTTGGGGGAAATATGAACTTAGGAATCAAATTTGGGAGTTTAAAAGAGGTAATTCCCGCTAAAAACCGCCAAAAATCGTCATTCAAACTCCAGAAACTGCCATCTCGCCGATCTCGCCGTCGGCGGGGTCAAGGGCGCCGTCAGCGAGCCTTCTGTAATTAATTGTCTGGACTCTCGGGAAAAACCTGTCGTCGGCAGCGTCGAGGGCACTGTCGGCCGCGTCGAGGGCAAAAATTGCACAGTTTCGTTCTGGTCCGAATGCGTTCCAATTTTTCTCTATGGATACAATTTTTGTGATGATTCGAGTAGTATAACTCAATACTACCACAAACTAACAATAATTTCAAATAAAAAGTATTATAATCGCAGTAAAAATAAAGATTATTAAAAATAAAGATTATTGTGGGTTGCCTCCCATAAAACGCTTGGTTTAACGTCGTCAGCCCGATCTATTCAGGTGTTATTGAGGTTGACTGATCATTAAAGCCTCTATAAAATTTGGTCTGCTACCCTCAAAATACGGTTTTAATCTGTGTATATTTACTTTAAATCTATTTCCAGTCTTCTGATCTTCGATCTCAACAGCTTCGTAAGTATAAATTTGAGTCACAGTAAAGGGTCATAATCAACGAGATTTTAATTTCCCAGCAAATAACTTCAGTTTTGTATTGTAAAGCAAAACTTCTCGTCCTCGTTCAAAGTTCTTCTGGTTAATCTTCCAATCATGCCATAACTTTAGTTTCTCCTTATAAATTTTGTCGTTATCATAAGATTCATTTTTTAATTCCTCCAATTCATTTAATTGTAACAATATCTTCTTACCAACATCTTTCAAATCATAATTGAATTCTTTAATCCCCAATATGCTTTATGCTCCAATTCTACTGATAAGTGACAAGCTTTCCAAAAATCAGTCTGTAAGGAGTCATTCCAATAGGAGTTTTATAAGCAGTCCTATAAGCTCATAATGCGGTATCCAGTCTAGTGGACCAATCTACTCTACTAGGGTTTACAGTCTTCTCAAGTATTTGTTTAATCTCTATTAGAAACTTCAGCTAACCCACTGTTTGAGGATGATAGGCAGTAGAAATTCTATAAATAATATTAAATTTCTTGTCAATCTCTGAATGTATCTATTTCTAAAATGTGATCCTTCATCAGTGATAATCATTCTAGGCATTCTGTATCGAGTGAAAATGTTTTTCATTAAAAATTTTGAAACACTTTTAGCATCACATCGAGGTAAAGTTTGTGTTTCAATACACTTTGAAACGCAGTCTACTGCAATTAATATATATAAGTTCTCAAATGAAGGAATAAATGGTTCAATGAAATCTAATCCTCAAACATCAAAGATCTCAATTTCTAACATGAAATTCAGCGGCATTTCATTTCTTCTAGATATATTGCCTACTCGTTGATATCGATCACAAGTTTTTATGTATCTATAAACATCTCTAAAGATAGTAGACTAATGAAATTCAGCTTATAAAATTTTATAAGCAGTTTTATCAATCCCAAAATGTCCTCTAAATTCAGAATCATGAAATTTCTGAATGATTAGCTCAGTTCCTTCTAAGGTACACAACTCCTCATAATAAGATCCTTACAATGTTTATATAAGTAAAGCTCATCCCAAAGATATGTTTTCGCATCATGAATGAATTTCCTTTGTAGTTGCAATTTCAGCATAGGTGACGAAATATCACTTACAATATAGTTAACCATATCAGCATACCATAATATTTTTCACTCATTAATATTATAAAGTTTTTCATCAGGGAAACTGTTTGTAATTTCATTGTCGGTGTCAGATAATTCATGATTTTTCAGTCTCGACAAATGATCAGCAATTTGATTATCAGTTCCATTTCTATCAATAACCACAAGATCAAATTCCAATAATATCCATCTAATTAACCTTGGTTTGGCATCCTTCTTTTGCATCAGATATTTAATAGCAGAATATCCATCTAATTAACTTTAGTTTGACATTCTTTTTTTTGCATCAGATATTTAATAGCAGAGTGGTCAGTGTGCAAAACACATTTAGCTCCAATTAAATAAGATCTAAATTTTTCTAAAGTATACCCAATGACCAATAACTCTTTTTAAGTAATAATATAGTTAATTTGTGCATCATTAAGAGTTTTACTAGCGTAGTATATAACTTTAAAAAAATTTCATATATTTGTCCAAGGACAGTTCCAATAGCATAATCACTAGTATCACACATCAGTTCAAATGGTTTCTTCCAGTTAGATGAAACTATAATAGGAGTTGTGATTAATTTTTCCTTTAATAACTCAAATGCATTTAAACAGCTTTCAGTAAATTCAAAATTTTTGTCCTTTTCTAAAAGTAGGCATAGATGTTTAGTAATTTTTAAAAAATCTTTAATATAACGCCTGTAAAAACCAACATGTCCAAGAAAACTACTAACCTCTCTTACATTAGTAGGTGTTAGTTTAGATATAACTTGAATTTTTGCAGGGTCTGTTTCCATACCATCTTCTGAAATTTTATGTCTTAACATAATTTCTCCTGCAACCATAAATTGACATTTCTTCAAATTCATAACCAAATTAGTTCTTTCGCATAACTCCAAATTTTTTTAAGGTAATTTAAGCATGCGTCAAATGATGTTCCAAATACAGAGAAATCATCCATAAATACTTTCAATCCATTATCAAGTAACTTACTTTAGTTTAGATATAACTTGAATTTTTGCAGGGTCTGCTTCCATACCATCTTCTGAAATTTTATGTTCTAACACAATTTCTCCTGCAACCATAAATTGACATTTCTTCCAATTCAGAACCAAATTAGTTCTTTCGCATAACTCCAAATTTTTTTCAAGGTAATTTAAGCATGCGTCAAATGATATTTCAAATACAGAGAAATCTTCCATAAATTCTTCCAATCCATTATCAATTAACTTACTAAATATAGACATCATACATCTATGGAATGTTGCAGGCGCATTACATAATTCAAAAGACATTCTTCGAAAAGCAAAAGTTCCAAAAGAACTAGTAAATGTTATCTTTTCTTGATCCTCATTAGCAATAGGAATTTGATGGTAACCGATATATCCTTCTAAAAAATAAAAATATTTGTGTCCAACAAGTTCATCTACTATTTGATCTAAAAAGGGTAAAGGGTAGTGATCTTTCCTGGTGGTAGTGTTTAATTTTCTATAATCAATGCAAATATGTCACCCTGTAACTTGTTTGATAGGTATAACCGGTATATCATTCTAAAAAATAAAAATATTTGTATCCAGCAAGGTCATCTACTATTTGATCTAAAAAGGGTAAAGGGAAGTGATCTTTCCTGATGACAGTCTTTAATTTTTTATAATCAATGCAAATACGTCACCCAGGAACTGTCTGATAGGTATTAATTCATTATTTTCTTTTGTCTCAACAGTCACTCCTTTCTTAGGAACATAATGAATTGGACTTACCACGCACTATCTGAAATAGGATATATAATTCCAGTGTCTAACCATTTCAAAATTTCCTTCTTAACTACTTTTTTCATCATTGGATTTAATCTCCTTTGTGGATCAACTCTCAGTTTATATTATTAATCTAATATAATTTTGTGCATACAGATCGAATGACCGATTCCCTTAATATTAGTTAAGGTCCAATCAGAAGCTTTTTTATATCTTTTCAATGTATTTAACAGTCTTTGCTCTTGCAAATCATTTAATTATGAAGATATAATAACAGGTAATGTAAATGAGTTTCTCAGAAACATATACTTCAAATGGCTAGGCAATATTTTCAACTCAAGTTCATGTGATTTTTAAATTGACGGAAATAAATTGTTATCAGCATTTTCTGTAATATCCAACATCTTAAATCTTTCCTGAACATAATCTAATTCTTCATTTTCTAATTCGTCCAAAATAACTTCATCACTATCTTCAAATTGTTCTTTCTCTTCAAAATGTTCATTAAAATGTTCATTCAATAGATGTTCATTAATTTCCATGCGAAAACATTCATTATCTCTTTCAACAGTATGGTATTTCATAGATTTCACAATGTTAAAAGTCACTTCTTGATCATTAACTCTCATAGTTAGAGTATTTTATAGATTTCGCAATATTAAAAGTCATTTCTTGATCGTTAACTCTCATAGTTAATTCTGTTTTTCGAATATCTATCATAGTTTTTCCAGTAGCTAAAAATGGTCTCCCTATAATGATAGGTATTTATTTATCTTCCTCCATATCTAAAACAATGAAATCCACAGGAAAGATAAAGCTTTTACAACACATCTTCTAATAACTCCCTTAGGATATGTAACTGGACGATCCGCTAACTGAAGCGTTACAGAAGTAGGTGAGACTTCTCATTATCCTAATCTTTTAAAAATTGATAAAACATAAGATTAATGCTGACTCCTAAATCACATAAAGTTCTTCCATCAAAATTTTTCACCGATAGCACACCGTATAGTGAAATTGTCAAGATCTTTTAATTTTTCTGTAAGTTTTTTCTGAATAATTGTACTACACTTTTCGCTAAGTGCAACAGTTTCGTTATCCGTGAACTTCTTTTTCTTGTTCAGAATATCTTTCATAAATTTCACATGATTAGACATTTGCTCTAAAACTTCTACGAAGGGAATATTTACGGTTAACTTCTTAAGAATTTCTAAAAATTTGAAAAATTGTTTATTTTGTTTGTGTTGTTTCAATCTTTGAGGAAACGGTGGTGGAAGTTTTCCATAGTAATTTTCATTGGTGCAAGTGGATATTCTAATTTTGGGTATTCATAATTCTTTTTTTTTTCGGTATTCACTTTCTCTTTTTCAGTTTTCGTTTTTTTTTGCACTCTTATTTTCAATTTTTTTCCACTTCGTAATTGTATCGTTTTTATTTGTTATTTTCCTTGATCTTTAGGATTTAGTTCCACAGTATTATGAAAAGTTCTTAATTTTCGGTTACTAAGCGCAGTAGCGATATGCCTTAATTGATTTTCAATATTCTTAATAGCAGTTCCTTGATTTTGTAATTGATTTCTTTAAATTTGTAATTGATTTCATTGATTCTGCAATTGTTGACCCATGTTTAATATCAGTTCTTCCATAGACAACTTTTTTTCCTTAATTTGAATGTACTGTTAAATCATGGAGGATAAGAAGGTCTATAGTTAACATTTCCTTGGTTGGATGAATTTTCTAATGGGTTCATTGGGTTGTTCGCCCATTGTTGATTTGTAGAAGAATTTTTATTCCAATTAAAATTTAGATGATTCTTCCAACCAGGTTGTTTTCCCATTGTTGATCTGTAGAAGAATTGTTATTCCAATTAAAATTTGGATGATTCGGTTGTTTGTTCATTGTTGATTTGTAGAAGAATTGTTATTTCAATTAAAATTTGGATGATTCTTCCAACCTGGCCAATTGTTGATTTGTAGAAGAATTGTTATTCCAATTAAAATTTTGATGATTCTTCCAACCTGGGATAGTTCGAATAAAGTTTGTTAGGTCTATTAATAGCATTTAAAGTCTCATATGAAGGTTGAACATTCACAAATTGCCCAGATGAATTCTTTTTCATCATAGGAGGTGTTGGAGAATAATTCATCCCATAATGATCTAATTTCTTTGATATTACAGTATCATAGGAGGTGTTGAAGAATAATTCATCCCATAATGATTTAATTTCTTTGATATTGCAGCCACAGTAGGTGTTGGAGAATAATTCATTCCATAATGATCTAATTTCTTTGATATTGCAGCAATCTACGAAACTAACATAGATATTGCATCAGAATCATGGATATTAGCTACTCTTTTATGATTTACCCTTTTAGTAGGTCATTGAAAATTGTTGGTAGTCATCTCTCTCTTAATGAATAAGCTTCATCAAAAGGTTTTGACATTAAAGAACCACCAGTCGCAGCATCTATAATCGATCTAAGTGATCCCACTAATTCATTATAAAAAGTTTGAATTATCAATCAATCTGGTAACGAATGATGAGGGCATTTCCTAAGAAGATTTTTAAATCTCTCCCAAGCTTCTTATATTGACTCTCCATCAATTTGACGGAACGATGTTATGTCATTTCTAAGTTTAGCAGTTTTGGATTGAGGGAAATATTTGGATAGAAAAACGATGTTATGTCATTTCTTAGTTTAGCAGTTTTGGAAAGGGAAATATTTGGATAGAAATTTGTTCTCCCCAAATTCTAATAGATCCAGCTGCTAACGAATTTAACCACATCTTAGCCTTATCCCTAAGTGAAAAAATGAAAGTTCTCCCGAAGTTCTAATAGATCCTGGTGCTAACAAATTTAACCACATCTTAGCCTTTGATGTTATGTTATTTCTAAGTTTAGCAGTTTTGGATGGAGGGAAATATTTGGATAGAAATTTCTGTGAAAGGTCATTTTTAGTTTAGCAGTTTTGGATGGAGGGAAATATTTGGATAGAAATTTCTGTGACAGTTCTCCCTATGTTCTAATAGATCCTGGTGCTAACGAATTTAACCACATCTTAGCATTTTACCTCAGTGAAAAAAGAAAAAGTCTAAGTCTAACAGCATCGTTTGAAACTCTGTCATATTTAAAAGTGGCACACAGTTCTAAAAAACTAGCGAGGTATAAATTAGGATCTTCATTTGGTGTACATCCGAATTGTTTGTTTTATACCATTTGGATAATAGCATGTTTAAGTTCCAATAAATTAGCAGCTACATCAGGATTTTAGATAGATAAGTGAATTTTATCTGCTGTAGGATTTGCATAATCTCATAGGGGTCTAGATTGGTGTTCATTCTCTATTTCCTGATTGTTCATGTTGTTTTCCATTGTATCAGAATTTCTAAGTTCTCTTCTCAATCTTCTAATTTTTCTAATAGTGCGTTCTAATTTCGAATCGTAGGGTATAAAATTTTCAGGTCAAAATTTACGCATACAATTTGAAATCAGTACACAATAAAACAATTAACTAAATATGAAAATAAGTTGCAATTCAAGTAAAAATTTTCTAATAATCCTAATTTGTCCATTACTCTAATTGTGATTCTTTTTTACTTCCCGGCAACGGCTTCAAAAACTTGACACCGACTTTATATATGCTTAAAAATATAAGTATTTAATGTTGTTGCTAAAAGATTTAATTTCTCAGCAACTGCACCAAAATTTAATACCAGTTATAGATTCGATAAAGATATATGTATAAATATTCAATAATTATAAAGTCACACTTATCAACGCAAGTATACGTATCGCTCAAGTAAGGATTCGATAAAGATGGATGTATAAAATATTCAATAATTGTAAAGTTACACTTATCAACGCAAGTATACGTATCGCTCAAGTAATATAAGTTTCAATATTTGTAAAGTCACACTTATCAACGCAAGTATACATATCGCTCAAGTAATATAGGGGCTTCAATAGAGTCCTAGATATTGTCAACGCAAGTATACATATCGCTCAAGTAATATAGGGCTCTAATGGAGTCCTAGATATTGATCCCATAGGGAGTAATATTAGAACTACGTATAAATATTTAATGTTGTTGCTAAAAGATTTAATTTCTCAGCAACTGCATCAAAATTTAAGAACAGTTATAGATTCGATAAAGATATATGTATAAAATATTCAATAATTATAAAGTCACACTTATTAACGCAAGTACACGTATCGCTCAAGTAATATAGGGCTCTAATAGAGTCCTAGATATCGATCCCACAGGGAGTAATATTAGAACTACGAACTAAGATTTTAGAAAAGCAATACTCAATCGCAACAATCAAATTCAATTTGTTTATCTGTCACTAATAGACAATTGAAATAAATATGTAATTTTACTAACTCCTAAATAACTAATTATACTAATGAGGTTTTTAATGTGATATTCAATATATAAGAAAACATCATACCTTGTCAAGAAATTATAGTGAATTGATAAAGTGAATCAGTTCACTTTTTATTTTGTCAAATAGGAGCATACATATTTGTTACCCTTTCGTCCAGGCATAAAGAACATTGACTAATCGTATGCTTGTTTATTGAATCTGCGGCTAGGCTGGGAGGATATTGGCTCTCACTTCGGAGCTCCTACGTTCACCTCACATGAGGGCTAACATCTACACTTCAGCACCCAAACGATATAACCGAATTGGCGATTTTAGTCTATCACTCTAAAATCTCCAATTCTACGCCCGATAATTTTATTTTCTTGTTTATTTTCACCCAACTTCCAAGGGCTTTGACCTCCCTGAATCTTGGATGTAATATTCACTTTAGTTGTAAANATTGAAATAAATTAAGATCGAAGTGAAAAGATCATCACAATTTTTTAAATATTTTCATGGCTTCACCAATTCAAATCACCATTTCACAATTCTTGAGACAAGGAGAAAATCAGAGAAAACTACTCAGATCTCATGGGGAAAACACAACAAAACTCGAAATTCATATATAAAATCAAAGTCATNCTTTAACATTTTCATGGTTTCACTAATCCAAATCACATTTTCACAAATCTCAAGACAAAGAGAAAGACAGAGAAAACTACTCAGATCTCATGGGGAAAACACAACANCTAAACCTATGCTTATTTACTGAATCTGCAGCTAGGCTGGAAGGATAACGGCTCTCACTTCAGAGCTCCCTCATTCCCCTCGCCTAAGGGCTAACATTAACACTTCAGCACCCAAACGATAGGACCGAATTAGGGATTTTAGTCAGTCACTCTAAAATCTCCAATTCTATGCCTGATAATTTTATTTTCCTATTTATTTGCACCTAATTTCCAAGGGCTTTGACCTTCCTGAATCTTGGATGTAATCCTCACTTTAGTTGTAAAACTCAACATATTTTAACAAATCAATTGGCTAGATTAAAAGGAAATTAAGATCGAAGTGAAAAGATCATCATAATTTCTTAAACATTTTTATGGCTTCACCAATTNCTGGCCAGAGTGAAAGTAAATTAAGATCGAAGTGAAAAGATCATCGCAATTTCTTAAACACATTTTTTATGGCTTCACCAATTCAAATCACCATTTCACAAATCTCGAGACAAGGAGAAAGACAGAGAAAANTTATTTTAACACATCAATTGGCAAGATTGGAAGTAAATTAACATCAAAGTTAAAATATCATCGCAATTTCTTAAATATTTTCATGGCTTCACCAATTCAAATCACCATTTCACAAATCTNAAATCAATTCGCCA
The DNA here is from genome assembly GCA_002079205.1 of Phalaenopsis hybrid cultivar. NCBI lineage: Eukaryota > Viridiplantae > Streptophyta > Magnoliopsida > Asparagales > Orchidaceae > Phalaenopsis > Phalaenopsis hybrid cultivar. Next base: position 123,520 of record JXCR01142330.1, read on the forward strand.
TATTGAAAGTAAATTAAGTTCAAAGTGAAAAGATCATCACAATTTCTTAAACATTTTCATGGCTNTAAAATCTCTAATTATACGCCCGATAATTTTATTTCCCAATTTATTTACACCCAACTTTCAAGGGCTTTGACCTCCCTAAATATTTAATGTAATCTTCACTTTAGTTGTAAAACTCAACATATTTTAACAAATCAATTGGTAAGATTGAAAGTAAGTTAAGATCAAAGTGAATAAATCATCACAATTTCTTAAACATTTTCATGGCTTCACCAATTCAAATCATCATTTCACAAANTAAAATCAAACTCATACAAATTACAACAAGTAAATAACTTATCTCTAATTTCTTCCCAAGTACACTCCTCGAAGTTCCTCTAAATCTCTTTCTTTCTTTACAGCACACAAAATTCCTTTTTGAAGTAGCAAGGAGGAAGAAATCTCTTACTTTCCCTCTACACTTACAATCTCTCGAAGAAATCCTCACAATTGTTACACACTAATGGAAAATCTATACACTCTAGGACCTCTCTAACATCCAGGACATCCCTAATTTTTGGCTAAAATGTTCTTTTAAAGTTGTGGATGAGCTTTCTCAAGAGTTTCCTAAGCATCCCTTCAAAATTTGGCCTTATCGAAAGCTTGAGTAGGCATAACTGTCGATCTCACTGTCAGCGGCCTCAAGGGCGCCGTCGGCGGGCTTTTGAAGAATTTTGTCTTGTAGTCTCGGGAAAAACTCACCGTGGGCGGGGTCGAGGATGCCATCGGTGGCCTAGTTCAAATCTCCACATTTTGGTCCTTTCCGCTCCAAATTCACTACTTTTTGCATTTTTTTGCTCCAATGACCCTAATTCATCATTCCTGCAACAAAACATCAAAAATACCTTTCTTNAACTAATGGAACCTCTACAAACCTTCAGGATCTTTCTAACATCCAAGACCCCTAGGCTCCTTCCAATTTTTGGCTAAAATCTTCTTTTAAATTTGTGGATGAGTTTTCCCAAGAGTTTCCTAAGAACCCCACCAAAATTCATCCTCATCCAATGCTTTGTTGGACATGACTGCTGACCTCGCCATCGGCGGCCTCGAAGGCACCGTCGACGAGCCTTCTAAGTGAATTAATTCTTGAGTCTCGAGAAAAGTCCGTCGTCAGTGCCGTTGGGCTCGCTATCGGCACACTAGTTCAATTCTTCACATTTTGGTCCTTTTCGATCCAAATTCGCTTTTTTGCTTCTTTTTGCTCCAATGACCCTAATTCATCATTCCTGCAACAAAACATCAAAAATTATTTCTTGAAGTGCAATATCATCAAAAATAATGTAATTCATCATTCTTGCAAAAAAACGAAAAAAATACATTTCCTTAAAGTGCAATATCATCAAAAACAATGTAAAATAGGTATGAAAATCTCAACATATTTTCCTTTGGTCAAAATCCCTCAAACTTAACTATTACTTGTCTGCAAGTAATTTTAGTACTACATAAAAGTTAAGATCTATTGTAGTAAATTTTTAATTCAGAAGTACTATAAGTTCGATTTAGATAAATATCATAGTGAGATTTTCAGAAAAAATTCAAGTAATTTTTAGCTACAAGATTTATCTAGTCAACATGTTTAAGTGTTCTAATCTTCTATTCATTTCAAGAATGACTATACATTGCAATATTAAGTCACTTGGAATATTCAAATGATAGGAACTTCATGAGAACACTACTAGTAAAAGATCTAATCCATAAATATAAGTTCAGGAATGTATTTAGGTTTTCCCTTTAGGTAGGTCCAGTGAAGCCAATTTTTTATTNTCATCCACGAGTCTCACTTTCCACTTGTCTACTAGCTTAAGATCATCAACACTCTTTCTGATAACATTCGTAGCAGGGTGTCCCCATTGAAATTTTCTAATAAAAGCAAATTTTATTTTTTCTGTCAGCGTAGAAATTTCTTATTCAGAGAAAAAGATTGTTTCTTTTCCACATTTTCTACTTCCCTTCTTAATAAAAGGACAATCATTTGTACCCTCATAGGATTTCTTGTAACTTGAGGGGAATATCATCGCGGACCACCTTAATTTGAGTGTTAGTCTTACTGATGGTAGTGAGGCTTAAGCCCCAAGTTGTTCTTGTGTTCCCGAATTTGAGTGTGTCTATTGGTGTACGCTTTAAATGCATTTTTTGAAAAGGCATCTAATATAAAATTATAAATAAAATGCATTTGCATGCCAATTCCTTCAAAACCTACATACTTATATTAGATATAAGTATAATATAATATATATTAATATTATAATATAATATAATATTTTTTTGTCTTAACTTTGTGCTTTGTCTTAAATGCCTCAAGACATAAAACCTAAGGATGCACACATGATAAAAAAGTTGTTAGTCTTACTGATGGCAGTGAGGCTTAAGCCCCAAGTTGTTCTTGTGTTCCTTAATTTGAGGTGTGTCTAGAGGTGTATGCTTTGAATGCATTTTTTGAAAAGGCATCTAATATAAAATTATAAATAAAATGCATTTGCATGCCAATTCCTTCAAACCTACATACCTTTCCCTCATCTTTTTTCACTGGGCTTAAACAAAGCCATAAATGCCCTGTTTTGTTCAAGTAATTGGACTATAGGAAATGAGAAAGAAATGAAAATCAAAATTAGAAGGGAATTGAATTGGCATTTGTTTTCTTAAATTTAATTTTTATAGGAAAATTTGTGATTTTTTTATTTATTACTTGAGCTTTTGCTTCTTCTGAGAGGGAATATTCAAGTCAAAGCCATGACACCATAACTTTTTGTGTTGTTTCTCTCAGTTGGTTTAGGCAAGGAATCGCTGATGAAATGATGAATTGGCTTACATTTACAAGTTAAATCCAATTGTCTAGTGATTGTATTGGAACCAAAAAACCAAAAGAAATGTATGTGGTTACATGTATCTACAGCCAAACATATCCGAAGAGAATCACGCATGTAATTTCCCGGTAAAATTGATTTTTTATGAATTAAACTCAAACTAAACTGTGCAAAATATAATTTTGAGGTAAACTATATTTCCTTCCTAATTAATTCTTCCAGACCAAACACAGTTTAAGGATAATACATAGGGGCATTTGTATACATACCACTCAATTTTTATATATTTACATATCTAACACCTAAATATTGCTTTTTACAATTATACCACCCAAATCTTTCATATCGTATAAAAAATACCACCATTTTAACTCTTAAAAAATTAAAATAAACCTTTTCATAGATAGGTACGGTGGTATATATGTAAAAATGGAAGTTTAGGTGTTTTGAAAATAAACCTTATTGTGATGCACAAATTTAAAGTGGGTATGGTAAAATATTATTTAAGAATCATTGAAAACATCAATAATAATTGACTCTCTGAATTTCAATTAATAACACAAATTGTTTTTGAAAATATGAAACAAATAGATTGAGATTCTGACAGCCACCGCATCATTTTGATATTTTGGGAAATAATTTTTTGCTTGCTTTCTCAAGAAGCTATGGTAGAAAAGTTGCATCTTACAACCTAGCATGGTTTGACAGAAGTGCGGTGGCTGTCAGAAAGTTGCATTCTGATTTTTTGAAAAAAAGAAAAATTTATAATAGTTACCACAACTTCTTGAAAAATATTTTTTTTAGTGGCAACTTCATAGTTGTTTCTTCAAACAACTACAGTTACCCCAAATAGACTCTTAGAGAAGTATATTTCTACAATTGCGTATAATAAATAACATGAAAAAAAACAAATCTAAATATGGCAAGCATTTTGGAAGACTGTTGCAAGTAATCTTTGGTTCAGTTTCTGCACTTCTGTCAAAGAGAATTTTATTCACGTGTAATATTGTTGATTCTTTTTTCCTTTTGGAAAATATTATGCCGTCAAGCTAGAGCTCAAATTGTTTTTGATATATTGATTTTTTATGAGTAATTTCTATTAATATGATCTTCGTGATGGTTAAAATGTTGATAGGCTTTATTAACATGGTGATAGCATTTGTTATTATGTNAAAATTAAATCTACCATTGATGAATTGAAAGAGATTAGCCTCAGGACTGAAGAATAGCCCCGACATATGTTTATGAGTTCTCTACTCAATGACGGAGAATATTTAGAATTGATTAAACTATTAACAGAATTCAAAGATTGCTTCGCATGGAGCTACGATGAAATATCAGGACTATCCACAGAAGTTACAGTCCATAAACTCAGGGTGGACAAGAATACAACCCTAGTAAAACAAGCTCCCAAGAGAATGCGCCTCAAAATAGAACAACAAATCATCACCAAGATGAAGAAATTAATAGAGGCCAACTTTATGAAAGAAGAGCAGTACCCCACATGGTTGGCTAATAGTGTACCTGTTAAGAAGAAAAATGGATAGATCCGTGTTTGTGTCGACTTCAGAGATTTGTACAAGGCATGTCCAAATAACAAATTTCCACAACCCATACCAGAGATGATAGTGAATATTGCTTAAACACATGAAATTTTCTCCTTCATGGATGGATCTTCATGATATAACCAAATCAAGAAGGCTCCTGAGGATGCAGCACTTACAGCCTTCAGAACACAAATTGGAATTTTCTACTACACAGTGATGTCTTTCGGCCTAAAGAATGCCTGAGCAACATATCAGTGTGCAAATATGAAGATTTTTTATGACCTCATCCATAACCAAGTAGAATGTTTTGTGGATGACTTGGTCATCAAAAGTAAACAAAATTTGACCTTTTTTTATAATTTGAGGATCTTGATTGAATGGTTACGACAATATGACCTTAAAATGAATCCATTAAAGTGCACCTTTGGCGTTACCTCCAGAAAATTTTTGGGTTTTTTTGTCTGTCATCGGGGAATCAAAATCAACCCGGATAAAATTAAAGCTATCTTGGAAATGCCCCTTACTAAAACCTTGAAACATCTATGTTCCTTCCGAGGGAAGTTGGCATATTTGAGACACTTAATTTTTTATCTCTCTAGTAGGTGTCAGCCTTTCTCGACATTAATTAAAAAGGATGCCAAATTTGTTTGGGAAGAGAAATGCCAGCGGGCCTTTGAAGATGTTAAATAATATCTAATGACACCTTCTATCTTGGCAGCCCCTATCCTAGAGAAACCATTAATACCTTATACCGCGGCCTTAGACGACTCTATTGGAGCCCTCTTAGTCCAAATCAATGATGAGGGTAAAGAAAATGCACTCAACTACTTGAGTCATCGCCTAATACCGACGGAGATAAGGTATCCACCTATTGAGAAGCATTGTCCGGCATTGATTTTTGCAGCCCAAAAGCTTAGACATTACATGCTTTCCCATAAGATTACTCTGATCTCAAAATTTAATCTATTACAATATCTGATGAATCGACCAACACTTTTTAGACGGCCAGAAAGATGGTCAATGATCTTATTGCAATTTGTTTTAATTTTGTTCCCTCTATGCTATCAAGGGACAGATACTAGCAGGCTTTCTCGTTGTACACCCACTGCCAGTTCGGTCCTCTCTAAACAATTAGTTACCAGACGAGCAAATACTTCAAAAGGAATTTTTCAGTGTGCAACGTTGGGAAATGTACTTCTATGGCGCTTCAATAGCCAAAAAGGACAAAGGATCGTGCACAATTATACCAGGCAAAGCATGGATCGGTTTGATGTTTATCACGCCAAATAAGGGTATGTTGAGGTTCTCATACCACCTGATAGAGTCGTGCACCAACAATGAAGCAGAATATGAAGCTTTAACAACTGGATTGAGAATGACAATCTCAATGGATATAACAAACATTGCCATCTATTGTCACTCCCAACTCGTCATCCAGCAAGTTGCCAGACAATAGAGAATTTTGAAACTAAGATTAGCAGAATACCATCAGTACACGATAAAGCTCCTAAATCAGATTCCTGATGTGACTTTCTACCGGATTCCTAGGGGAGATAATGCTTATGCCGACTCTCTAGCAAAACTTGCTAAGGAAATGGCATCTCCCCCGAAGGATTGTATTGAAATCACAGTGCAAGGAAGATGAGTCTTGTCTTAAATCGACCTCAAAACTCTACACAAGCTCGGAAAAGAAGAAGCAATTAATATCGTTGCAGACATCAACAAAGATTGGCGCAAGCCATTAATAAAATATTTGTATACTGGAAAGCTGCCAGAAGATAAGTCTGAAGCACATCATATTACAAGAATGACCATGTCTTATGCCCTAGTGGGAAATGTTCTCTACAGAATATCATTTGACCAGATGTGGCTATGGTGTTTGAGCAGAGCCAAAGCACAAAATATTATCGAAGAGGGACATGTTGAATTGTGTGGCGCTCACTAGTCAGGGCCGAAAATGGAATTGAATATCAAAAGATTTCAGTATTATTGGCTAGCAATGATGTTGGACTGCATGAATACAGCCAGAAAATGTCACCAATGTCAAGTGCATAGGGTGGTCTTACACAATTGTCAGCACTATTTTTGGTATGGAGTTTGCCCGTAAGAAGCTGTCGGTCATCGAAATTGAAATCCCGTTGCCCGCTACGGAAGGATGTTAAAAAAAAAAGTTGGGTTTTGAAAAAGATGAAGTCAAACTGACTCCATAATTTTCATAGTTTAGATGAAANCTGGTCAGAAAGCAGCCGAGGAAGATATATGCAGAAGAGTCTCTCTAGTCTTCATTACAGTATGCTAAAAAACAGAGTAGTCAATCTAACCAGCGACTGCCTTAAGAAGGATCACCTCGAACAGGGGATAAGAAAATGTCCCTCTAAGAACGATGTAAAATGGTGTATTCTTTCAAAGATGAAGCTATACCTAAAATATTCAGAAGTTTGATGAAGAAGCCGGAGTTCAAACTATCAGATCCGAAGAAGACGGAAGAAGTGGATAGGAAGAATGAACCAAATTATTGCCCATACCACTGCTTTCTTGGGCACACTATAGAAAAATTCTTCATCTTTAAAGACTGACTTGAAAGGAACCTTAAAGACGAGAACATAACAATCCTGAAAGATTATTTAAGAGAACTTGAAAAAGCTTCCATAAATATGATTTTTGCCGAGCCAATCTCCCCAATTGACCCTTATATTGGAGCAGATGGTTGGAGTACAACTTGGGATGAACTCAAGAGGGTCCTCAATCAAATACATGATCCATCAAAACAAGTTGTTGGCCCGATTAAGCATCTACGACGCTCTAATTTTGTCAAAGGAGATGAGAAAGTCTCTGGTTACAGCTTTGCTTGACCCAAAAATTTTTTTAGCTCAGTTGGCCAGCACATCCTCAGATGAAGTTTATTCATTGAAAGAATAGCCTGGGGTAACCTTCACAGATGAAGACTTGCTGCTCGGTACTGCCGACCACAATCGTCCACTCCACATCTCCATCAACATCGGCAGATTTGTCTTATCTAGAGTATTAGTAGATCCTGGAGCATCTCTTAACTTGATAAGCCTATGAATATTATCCTATTTGGATATTGAAGCACAAGATCTTACGCCTGATAAAATGATGTTAAGAGGATTCAACTAGAAGGGAGAAAGATCCCTTGGATCAATTACATTACTTATGAAGGTTTGAGAACTCGTGACAACCGCTAAATTTCATATCATCGACGTCGAGACCTCTTTTAACGCTCTGCTGGGTCGACCATAGATTCATGAGCACAATATGGTTCCATCATCTCTACACTACTGCATCAAATATTGCAAAAATAGTCAAGAAAATTGCATTAAAGGAGATCTACAACCATTTTCAGTGCATGAAGTTGGTATCCACAAAGATGTTGCCTACTACGCACCTCCAAAGAGGACTGTCTTCTCTCGTAAAGTTATCAAAAACAAAGATGAAGATTCAGAAGAATTACAAAGAGAAGGCCATTCAACTCCGCTTCAGCAATCTTCCACCATTCCCTTACAATGAGTTGGTGGAGGTTCTTTTAGATCGCGCACCCAAGGTTGAGGCCGGGGATGTGGACGAGGAAGGATTAATTTAATTGTTGAACAGACTATGCTAACCATCAATGTTGGTGAAGAAGACAGTTCTGAAGACGAGATAATGATGACAAGACAAAAGAAACCTCAGTACGAGATATTTATAGAAGATACAGAAAAGAATGAATATGAAATAATGTATGATCGGATAAACCACTATGTGAATACAATGACCCATACTCTGATTCTCCCTCAAAAAGTTGAGAGTTTAGAGGTCAAGAAACTCCATAGTGTTGGTTCAAAGCCGATCAAATTTTACCATGCTTCTACCTCTACTGAGCTTGAAAAACATGTAATCCTAATAAATTATTGAAATTGCCTTTTGATTACTTCTCGCCTTGTGTTCAAAAGTTAATTCAACAGGGAAACTTACCAGAACAAATTCCAAAATATAAATTTCAACTTTTTGAAAAATTATGGAATGGTAAAAGTCAAACTCCAAATTCAAAAGAAAGTCTCGGATTTGGTATAGTTGGACAAGTCGATGATTTTGAATTTTGCATGGTTGTTACTCATGAGTCAGAAGAGGATTGCCTCGATATAGAGGATGACTCTACTGATCAACTAATAGAAGATGCTCCCCCAAANATTCTCGCCTTGTGTTCAAAAGTTAATTCAACAGGGACATTTACCAAAACAAATGCCAAAGGANAGAGGAGGCCTTTCAACTCCACTTCAACGATCTTCCACCACTTCCTTACAACGAGTTGGTGAAAGTTCTTTTAGTTCGCGCACCCGAGGTCGAGGCCGGGGACGTGGACGAGGAAGGATCAAATTAATTGTTGAGCGGACTAGGCCAACTATCAACATTGATAATGAAGACAGTTCTGAAGATGAGATAATGATGACAAGACAGAAGAGACCTCAGTACAAGATATCCTTAAAAGATACAGAAAAGAATGAATATGAAACAATGTATGATCGGATAAACCACTATGTGAATGTTATGACCCTCATTCTGATTCTCCCTCAAAAGGTCGAGAGTTTAGAGGTCAAGGAAGTCCTTAGTGTTGGTTCAAAGCTGAATTCTCCCTCAAAAGGTTGAGAGTTTAGAAATCAAGGAAGTCCGTAGTGTTAGTTCAAAGCGGGTCAAATTTTACCGTGCTTCTACCTCTACTGAGCTTGAAAAACATGTAAATTTGGATGATGATTCTAATTAATTAATGGAAATGCCTTTTGTTTACTTCTCGCCTTGTGTTCAAAAGTTAATTCAACAGGGACACTTACCAAAACAACTATCTTTTGGTTACTTCTCGCCTTGTGTTCAAAAGTTAATTCAACAGGGACACTTACCAAAAGGTTGCCTTTTGTTCAAAAGTTAATACAACAGGGACACTTACCAAAACAAATGCAAAAAGATAAATTTCAACTTTTTAAAAAATTATGGAATAGTACAAGTCAAACTCCAAATTCAAATGAGGATCTCGGATTCGATACAGTCGGACCAATCGATGATTCTGAATTTTGCATGGTTGTTACTAGTGAGTCAGAAGAGGATTGCCTCGATATAGAGGATGACTCTACTGATCAACCAATAGAAGATGCTCCCCCGGAATTTGAGGAAGAAATTAAATCTACAGTTGATGAATTGAAGGAGATTAACCTCGGGACTTAAGAACGACCCCGACCTAAATTTATAAGTTCTCTACTCAATGACGAAGAATCTGGAGAATTGATCAAACTATTAACAGAATTTAAAGATTATTTTGCATGGAGTTATGATGAAATGCCAAGACTTTCAGCACAGGTTGCAGTCCATAAACTCGGGGTGGATAAGAATATAACCCCAGTAAAACAGGCTCCTAGGAGAATGTGCCTCGAAATAAAACAACAAGTCATCGTCTAGGTGAAAAAATTAATAGACGCCAACTTTGTAATGGAAGAGCAGTACCCTATATGGTTGGCTAATATTGAACCTGTTAAGAAGAAAAATGGACAGATCCGTGTTTGTGTTGACTTCAGAGATTTGAACAAGGCATGTCCAAAAAATGAGTTTCCACTACCCATACCAGAGATAATGGTGGATATCGCTTCAACACATGAAATTTTCTCCTTCATGGACGGATCGTCCGGATACAACCAAATCAAGATGGCTCCCGAGGATGGAACACTTACAGCCTTCAGAACACCGATTAGAGTTTTCTACTACACAGTGATGTCGTTCGGCCTAAAGAACGCTGGAGCAACATATCAGCGTGCAATGACGATGATTTTTTATTACCTCATTCACAAGCAAGTAGAATGCTACGTAGATGATTTTGCCATCAAAAGTAAAAAAAATAGACCATTTGTACGATTTGAGGATCGTGTTTGAACGGTTACGATGATATGACCTTAAAACGAATCCCTTAAAGTGCGCCTTTGGCGTTACGTCTGCAAAATTTATGGGATTCGTTGTCCGTCATTAGGGTATCGAGATCGACCCGAAAAAAATTAAAGCTATCTTAGAAATGCCTCCTCCTAAAATCTTGAAACAACTACGTTCCTTCTAGGGGAAGTTGGCATATCTGAGACGCTTTATTTCTAATCTCTCAGGTAGGGGTCTTTCTCGGCATTAATTAAATAGAACACCAAATTCATTTGGGAAGAGAAATGTCAGGGGACTTTCAAGGATGTTAAACAATATTCAATGACACCTCCGGTCTTGGCATCTCCTATCCCAGGGAAACCTTTGATACTTTTTACCGCGGACTTAGATGACTCTCTTGGAGCCCTCTTAGCCCAAGTCAATGATGAGGGTAAAGAAAATGCACTCTACTACTTGAGTCATCGTCTAATATTGACAGAGATAAGGTATCCACTAATTGAGAAGCATTGTCTGGCATTAATTTTCGTCACCCAAAAGCTTAGGCATTACATGCTTTCTCATAAGATTACCCTAATCTCTAAAGTTAATCCATTGCAAAATTTCATGACCCGACCAACACTCTCCGGATGTTTAGCAAGATGGTCAATGATCTTATTGCAATTTGACATAACTTTTGTGCCTCTCCGTGCTATCAAGGGACAAATACTAGCAGAATTTCTCACTGCACACCCACTACTGGTTAGGTCCTCTTTCAACGACGAGTTACCAGACGAGCAAATACTACAAATGGAATTCTCCAGTGCGCAACATTGGGAAATGTACTTCGATGGCGCTTCGTCAGCCAGAAAAGACAAAGGATCTGGCAGAGTTATACCAGGCAAAGTAGGGATTAATTTGATCTTTATTACGCCCTGACAGAGCCGTGCACCAAAAATGAAGCAGAATATGAAACTTTAATCACCAGATTGAGAATCACAATCTCAATGGATATAACAAACATTGTCATCTATGGCGACTCCCAACTCGTCATCCAGCAAGTCGCCGGACAATACAGAATTTTGAAACGAAGATTAGCAGAATACCATCAGTACACGATGAAGCTCCTGAAGCAGATTCCTAATGTGACTTTCAATCGGATTCCTAGGGAGATAATGCCCATGTCGACGCTCTAGCAAAACTTGCTAAGGAAATGGCATGTCCCCCGGAGGATTCCATTGAAATCACAGTGCAAGGAAAACAAGTCTTATCTCAGATCTATCTTGAAACTCTACACAAGCTTGGAAAAGAAGAAACAATAAATACAGTTGCAGACATCAATGAAGATTGGCGCAAGCCATTAATAGAATAATTGCATACTGGAAAGCTGCCGGAAGACAAGTCTGAGGAGCATCACGTCACAAGTAGGGCCATGTCTTACGCCCTAGTTGGAAACATTATCTTTAGAGATCGTTCGACCAAATGTGGCTACGATGTTTGAGCAGAGCCGAAGCACAGAAAATTATCAAAGAGGTACATCCCGGATTGTGTGGCGTTCATCAATTAGGGCCAAAAATGAAAAAGAAGATCAAAAGACTCGGATATTATTGGCCAGCAATGATGTCCTATTGCATGGATACAGCCAGAAAATGTCACCAATGCTAAGTGCATGGGGTGGTCTTACACCATCCTCCAAATGTGCTACACCCAACTGTTGCCTCATGACCATTCGAGTGTTGGGGTACAGAAATAATAGATCTATTAGACCCTCTATCTTTCAAAGAACACAGGTTTATACTTGCCACTACATCTTATTTCTTCAAATGAGCAGAAGAGGTACCGTTACGTGAGGTTCCGGCACAACACGTCCTTCAATTTTTCAAAAGCCAAATCGTCTACCGTTTCAGAGTACCGCAAAGAATAATTTTCGACAATGGGATAGCTTTCAAAAGCACAAAGATCAATAATTTCGGCAAAAGACATGGGATAGATTGAAGATACTCTACGATTTACTATCTCAGAGCAAATGGTCTAGCTGAGGCTTTCAAAAAAACACTGATACAGATTTTGAAGAAAACACTGGATGAAAACAAAATAGATTGGCACAACAAACTACTAGAGGCCTTGTAGGCACACCGGATGACTTTCAGGATACCCACTCAGTGTACACCCTATATGCTCGTGTACGGGTCTGAGGTCGTGCTACCGCTCGAAATCTAGACACCGTCTCTTAGAGTTGCTGTTGTCAATCAGCTCACAACGAAAAAAAGCGCAAAACTCAAACTTGAAGAACTGGAAAGTCTCGAGGTAAAATGATTAGAAGCACAAAAACATTTGAAGCTTTACCAGGCGAAGATGGTACAAGCCCATGACAAATTAGTCCGCCCAAGGACATTCAAAGTTGGTGAACTTGTACTTGTGCTCAAAAGACATATTCTTGCATGCCGTAAAATAGTTGGAAAATTCGAGCCAACTTGGGAGGGACCATTTGTCGTTGAAAAGGTCTACACAGGAGGACCCTACCAGTTAGTGGATTTCCAGCGCGAAAGACCCATGTTACCAATAAATGGAAGATATCTGAAAACCTATTACGCAACCTGATGCCACTTGCCTCTACTTGCTTTGAAACTTTGAAACTTTGATTGTTTTGGGGTTATCTATGAGGCCAAATGTCAATGACCGGATCTAAATTTTGTAATTATCCTCAATATAATGAAAATTTTGAGAAAGAAATTTTAAACTTCAAATTTTCTCCTTTCCACTTTTGAGTATATTGTTCCACAAAAACGAAACAAAACTCATACATAAAGTAAACGATTCATTTCACTAAAATAAGCTAAAATTCACTTCAATAAATACTTTGTTTTACTTTTGTTCATGTCAAATTTCAGCCCACTAACGTTTTTTCTGTCGTCTACAGAAAAATGTCGAAACAGAGGCTGATATTTGCTTTCAAGGATGGCTGGAGCCTCGCACTAAATGAGGAGATGGCGCTGTAGGGCAGTACTATTAACTTCAACATGGATTTTAACCAGGTTGACATGGACTACGAAGGTCCTCTCATGGATGTAGTCAGCTGCAAAGAGAAAGAGGGATTGCCTTCACTACTGAGGGTGTCTGCTAAAGATAATGTATCACACAAAAGCAAGAACGTGATAACAGAGCAAGATACGATGGAAGGGCCCAACCATCTGCCCTCCATGGTAGCTGCACCAGTTGAGGGCTTAGTAGCCGCCAATAGCAAATGACTGCCAAGTACTTCACTTTACAGGACGCAATGCAGGAACGCCAGCCGCAAGAGCAGAGAGCTTTTCTACGACAAGGACGCAGACGACAGATAGTGACAAACCACTTGCTCACCGCTATTCCTGAGGGGCATATTTATGATCCAGACCTAAAAGAAACTTCTACTAGCCTACCCACCACAGATGAAGAACCAAGATTCGTGACAGAGTCAGATACAGTTTCAGTTTTAGATGCTTTATGCAAGGGTTGCCCGATGTGCAACGTTGAAATACCGGCCGGGACATCAGCCACGGGTGCATTTGTAGAATGCCTGGATTGCAATGTTCTACATTTACAGTGTTTTAGTACATTGGAAGAGTATACCTCAAGCACCGATGGGTCTTAGACTTCAGATTTTATGATGGATGAGTCATACGTTTCACTGGGGACAGATCAGTATCTACCATGGAGCCCAAGGTCGTACATCCCTCTAGATGCCGAGTCTCGTGTTCCAGATCAACCAGTGCCAGTTTGGCTTCCTGCCAATTCTCGAAGGGAGGAACGCTCGCAACAACTACCGACCCCTAGTACGATGTAGTACTACAAGATAAGTAAAGTAAATAAAAGAGAATTTGAATTTTACGAAGAAGATCAAGGAAAATTTGTCAACATACTAGAAGGCCTAGAGCTATATACCAGTCTTCTCCGAGAGTATCGAAAGAAGCATTCTAGACTGCATCTTTGATTTGAGAGATAGAGGTCGAGCGGGCCTTCTCATGGAAAGAACATACTCTGAGCAGAAGAAATGGATGAGAGGAAAAGGAAGAATCACCATTCAGTATGACTGCTGTTATAACTTCACAAATGACAGACAAGGGAATCCGCATAGGATCCTCAGACATGACCAAGTAGATCCACTACCGCCAATGATAAAGTGGATGATCAAAAGAATGGTCAAATGGAGTATTCTGCTTGCTACCTGCATTCCAAATAGATTTATTAACAACATCTATGAAGAGGGTGATTACATTCCTCCACACATTGATCATCATGATTTTGTAAGACCCTTCTGCACGGTCTCATTTCTAAGCAAGAGCAATATTTGATTTGGGAAAGAAATAGATATCGTCGGCCTCGTGAGTTCATAGGTTCTATGGAGATTCCTCTACCAGTCGGTTCAGTGCTCGTTCTTAAAGGCAATGGTGCAGATGTCGCCAAACATTGCATTCTAGGGGTACGACACCGTAGAGTGTCTGTGACTTTCCGTAGGATAGATGACAGCAAAATACCATATGGATTCCAGCCGGACCCGGAACTGGAAGAGCTACTGTCGTACGAGCTATGAGAGAGTTGTACCTCTAAGTACATGCAAAGGGAACTCTTATCCTGGAGCATGACTTAGAAAGTCTGCTTGATCAGGAGCTCATCGTACCTGGTACAGATGGTCAGAGGGTTCACTTTTTTTATATAGCAACATGATATGTATCAGATATACTCAGCCTACAATGTATTCATGGCATGAGATGTTCTGAATGTATTTTGACATGGACTATATATTGTACCTTTTTGAGGCGTTAGCCTGTGTTCGATCTGTAACATCTTTATGGGAGCATATTAATAGAAATTTCTCTCAAAATGTGCCTTTTTTGTCAGTTGTCTTTTTGTGCGATGGATGAAAGCCACGAACCACGGTTGGTTCAGAATTTCAATGAACAAAGAACGAACCAACAAATCTTTAACAATAAATAAAATTTAAATAAAAATAATCACCAATGAATAAACAACAAAACAAATTTCTTTTGAAAATCAAGCAACTAAAATTAAAACTTTAAAAACATGTTTTGAAAAATTAAATTTGATAAAAATAACTGGAAAAGAAAATGAATCTGTTGAGTGTATTCTCTCATTTTCAAAGTTTCTTATTCTTTGTGTGCGCAACACAACCATCTTTATCTGCATTAACTCTTTTCACATCCCCGTGGAATTTCACATCCTGCACAAAACCCCACAAAACTCTGCAAATCTTCTTCAACAAAATCAACCTTTTAACGTGACACATTTCTGTAAATTCAACATCACAAATTCTCTACATTGTTTTCATATGACTCTTGGGGTCAGTACCCAAATTTTGACTCCCCATATCTGAGGATCGGTGTGAGGCCCCGTTCAATGGATGTTAAGGCTTCTTATTCCTTCAAATTTCAAATTCTCCAAAGATCGGTGTGAGCCCCCCTTCAATGGATGTTAATGCTTTTGATTCCTTCAAATTTCAAGTTTTCTAAGGATCGGTGTGAGGCCCCCTTTAATGAATGTTAAGGCTTCTGATTCCTTCAAATTTCAAATTCTCCAAAGATCGGTGTGAGGCCCCCTTCAACGGATGTTAAGGCTTCCGATTCTTTCACATATTCTATTCACATATTCCCCACAAATTCACATGTGTGAATCTGCATATTTTCTGCATAAACACATTTATTTTCTTGTTACCTCTTGAGTTGGATATGAGTCCTAGTGCTTTCCTTCTCAATGTAGCACATATATTTCTTATCACCGCTTGGGTTGGATGTAAGTACTAGTGCTTTCCTTCCCAATGTGACGCATATATTTTCTTGTTACCTCTTGAGTTGGATATGAGTCCCAGTGCTTTCCTTCTCAATGTAACACACATATTCTTTTGTCAACGCTTGGGTTGGATGTGAGTCCTAGTGTTTTCCTTCCTAATGTGACGCATATATTTTCTTGTTACCGCTTGGGTTGGATGCGAGTCCCAGTGCTTTCCTTCTCAATGTAGCACATATATTCTCTTGTCACTGCTTGGGTTAGATGTGAGTCCTAGTGCTCTCCTTCCCAACATGACACATATATTCTCTTGTCACCGCTTGGGTTGGATGTGAGTCACAGTGCTTTCCTTCTCAATGTAGCACATATATTCTCTTGTCACCGCTTGGGTTGGATGTGAGTCCTAGTGCTTTCCTTCGTAACGTGACGCACATATATTTTCTTGTTACCTCTTGAGTTAGATATGAGTCCCAGTGCTTTCCTTCTCAATGTAGCACACATTTTCTCTTATCACTGCTTGGGTTTGATGTGAGTCCTAGTGCTTTCCTTCCTAATGTGACGCACATGTATTTTTTTGTTATTACTTGAGTTGGATGTGAGTCCTAGTGCTTTCCTTCTCAATGTAGCACACATATTATCTTATCACCGCTTGGGTTGGATGCAAGTCCAAGTGCTTTCCTTCCTAATGTGATGCACACATTTTTCTTATTACCGCTTGGGTTGGATATGAGTCCCAGTGCTTTCCTTCTCAATGTAGCACATATATTCTCTTGTCTCCACTTGGGTTGGACATGAGTCCTAGTGTTTTCCTTCCTAACGTGACGCACACATATTTTCTTGTTACCACTCGAGTTGGATGTGAGTCCCAACACTTTCCTCGTCAATGTAGTAGATATTTTCTTCGGAGCTGGATGTGGGCCTCTGTGTTTTCCATCTCAATTCAGTCCTCCCACACAATCCTATTCTCATATTTTGAAATAAGTTTCAAGACCACCTTAAATGGAATATGGCATATGATTCTTATTTCGGGATTGATACCCTAATTTCAATTCCCACTTCGAGGTCATCACTTATATACTGACTCCCATCCTTTATAAATACTTGAAATTTCATAATGCAAAATTCACTCTCCGAACCCCAGCAAGAGTCCCTACTCCTTGATTTCAATCAAATGATCATCTGCTAATATCCCCAGCAGAAACAAATCACACATACAACTCTACACATACTTCCGAGTTTCTTGACTTAGGAGTTTGTATTGGTTCCTGTTGATCTCATCGGTCAACGCCAATACGCACGGTGTGCTTGCCCAACAGAGTACACCTATTAGGGGTCCATTTGTTGACCTCACTTTTGGTTGATGTTTAGTTCTTCCTCTTTACTAGCCTAAGGTCTAGCCATAGGACTTTTTTATTGGTTATTCTTAGAAAACTAGACATGGAACTCTCACCAATAGAAATTCTACACTCTTCTCTACTCAACTTGGAGTTTCACATATTGGTCCTAATCTCTAGCACTTAGTAGGTGAGGTCACTATAGGGGAAACTCAAGATGAGTCACCCTTAAAACTGCTGGACCTTAGGGTTGATCCTGGGTGTTGGTCTAGGGCTAAGGCACTCACTTGCAATCACTTGCACTCGCAATCACTCACTACACTAAATCTAGAATTTTTAGGCTTTGGTCCCTTGATAGTTTTAAGAGATTATTGTAGGTGGCCCCCTAAACCAATTAGCCTTAGGCTAGGGTTTGGCTAAGACCACTACATAGAGAACCCAAAATGGGGTTTCTATTGGTCCATAGATTATTAATGGTGGTTGGTACTCTAACTCTACCAAGATACCCAACCTAGCCTTTTGCCCCTAAACTCCCCCAAATTACCTAGATACCCTTGGGACCCCAAATTTGGCCAAAATTTCCAAATCTAGCCAAAACACCCAAATTGGTTCAAAAATCATGTCAAACACCTTGAAAACACCCAAACTACTCAAAATCACCAAAATTAGCCAAATTACCAAAATACCATCCTTACCCCAAATTCCAAAAATTACAAAAAATCCCAAGAACTCCCAAAACCCCCCAAATATTCCCAATTTCATTTTTCTCAACTATCACATGACCCAATTTGGCCAATTTGATCATTTTTTTTCAAAACCCCCAAATTGCCCTTTAAAGGCCCATATTTTTCCCAGATCACTCCAAATGTCCATCAATTTGATCCTAATCTCCCCAAATTGCAATCCCAAACTCAAATTCACCTTCAATATGACCAAAAAAACCAAATCCAAGCTCAATTGACCCATTCTTTGAGCCCAATTTTGATTTAGATCAAAACCCCAATTTTGACCCCATGACTTAGTTCCACCGAATTGAACCCATGGCCTACTCCATTTGCCACAATTTGTGTTAAAAAACTTTCATAACATCCCCATACATCAAATTTGACCTTCAATCGGCCTTGGTGAGACCTCAATTTCATTTGATTTCAACCTAAGTCCAAAAGCCCTAAATTTTCCCCAAATTGGCCATGTCTCAAGATCTCACCAAATTGAGGGCCTTAACCCCAAAATTTCCACTCCATCCCTTCATAAAAAATTTTCACAACATATCCCTTGATCATTTGAACCATTCAATTTGGACTTAGCCCAAGGCTAGCCCAACCTAGACCCATGTCTAGCCCAACATACCCAAAATTGACCAAATTCCAAAAATCCCTCAAATTGACCTACCAATTGAACTCAAAATCACTTCAAGCCTTCACCAAAAACCTTCATAACAATCATCTATACAATTTTGATCAATGAATTAGGCCAATTGACATGGCTAACCTAGCCCAAACCCAAACTTTGATCACTTGAACCCACATTGAACCTATGCTTTAAAGATGGCCTAATTACCCTAAAGTCATCAAATTAACTCCATCTCAGCCATGAATTAGACCCTAGTGACCAGCATAAACCTCTTAAATTCACCTAAACTAAGCCATGGACAAAAGGTCCCCTAAATCAAGGGATTTAATGCCATATTTTCTTAAGCCTTAGATATTTTTGCCAAAATAAAGCCTAAAATCATTAAATTGTTGTGACATATTCCCCTGGGTTCCTTGAGCTCTTAGCCACCTCCCCTTCACCGACCGGCCAGCCTAGTGGTCGGAAAATGGCCAAACCAAGAGCCACCCCTATGGGATTAAACCTAATTCAAACCTAGAGGCCACATCATCCAAATTGAAGCTTAGAGCCTCTCTGCCCTCCACCTAGGCAGCACATTTCACACCCCCCCCCCAATTGGCCATGACAGAAAGCCTAAGGCCATTTTCATAAAATGCTCCCTTCCACGGCCATGGAAAGAGAGCTAAACATTACTCTAAGAGACTTCCCCAAATTGATCCCAAAGCCTCTTTGAGACCTTCTCAGTGCAGCCCAACCACCACATTGTCCTGAATCCCCTTGCCAGAGCCTAATTTTTTAGCTCAAAACCTTATTGGAGAAAGAAAAAAACTCTCTACACCTCTAAACTCCACCAAACTCAAATTAAACTCACCCACACCTTCACAACAGTGAAAGGAGCTAAAGCCCCATCAAATTCCCCTCTCACAATGCCTCTACCATAGCTCTAGACCAGCACCCAAATCCAGCCGTGATAGAATTCATATCTAGGCCTTAAACCAAGACCAGAGACTCAATCCCTAGCCTCATTGGATCACAATGAACGTGCCGAGACTCTCTGGTCGAAGCTTCACTTCTCAGATCAAAGGTATAAAACTTCTCTTCTTTCCGAGCCCATTTTGATTCTCCATTTAATTAGGCTTAATTTAATCGCTTGATTACCATATGGATGTGTTCATCTCACTTAGACAAGTCCATAGGATCAAACCCGAAGTGATTTGATTGAGTCTAGGTCGAGATCTTAAGGTTTTAGTGTGGACGGTCACGGGATCACTCTATCAGGGACGATGACGGGGAGTCGTTTGATCGAGTGTGTATCGAATGGACAGAGGAGATCGAGCCAGACAGTGCTTCAGAACATAAATCGCGGGCCGACTCAGCGCAGAGGTGGACGACGGCTTCGAATGGGAGCGCGTCGCGTGGAACTTCGGAGCCTCGGAGCCTTCGTAGCTTGAGGTGGTGCTGCACATTTAAATAGATAAATAGGGATTTAATTAATTTAAAAAATAACCCCTAACTTAAAAATTTCATATTTTAGTGTAGAAAAATCATAAAAATAAAATAAAAATACCCTCTTGCTCAGTGAATATAGGAAAATAATGTGGAAATAATTTTAGATCCATGTGATGCGTATTTTATTATTAATTAAATAAATACTGATTTGAATCTTTTGATTCTCCATGCATATAGGCATTTCATTATGGCTTGAAATTTTAGCATGTTATTATCTTTTTCTTAGGGAACATTCTCTGATTTTTCTAAAGTCAGAGAAGGTTCTTAGACAGAGAATCATATTTTTCAAGTTTATATGCATTATTTGCTTAAAATAATCATAGAAATTAGCATGTTGCTTAGAAAAATCTAAAAAATTTTTGGAAGGTTTATGATGACCAGAGAACCCTAAGCACTTAGGAACAGTTAGGAACATTTTTTCTGATTTTCTAAATAAAGATATTGAATTTTAAAGCTTTAAAATGATTTTTTAAAGGCTAAAATGGGTTTTCACTAAAAATAATGCCAATAAATCAAATAAAATTCAGAAAAATATAAAATCATTTCCTCTAAGTTCTCTGACCTTAGGAAGACTTTTAAAAAATATGAAACTTAATTTTTCACATTTAAAATATTTTATAATTAATAAATACCGCAGAACTTAAAATAATTCTTAAAATTCAAATAAATTTTAGAAAATCATGAGTATTAGTCCAAAGGCTTCCCTGGTCTACGTCTATCTCCAGGAAAAATTTTAAAGGATTAGGATTTACCTTGATCAAGTTAGGAATTTTCTTTGCAAAATTATATTTTTTGCATGAAAATAATTATGTAAATTAAACTAAATATTGAAAAATCACATTTTCTTCTCTGATGTCTTAATTGATCCATGAATGAGGTAGGATAAAAATTTCAAAGTCATTTGAATTGAATTTGACAAATTATGAAGTGTCAGAGCCTTAGGGGCAAATGTGTAATTTTGGAAATTTGGCCTTAATTAACATTTAGGCTTAATTTAAAGAGGGAAATGGGTAACCTCTCATCTTAATTTGGATTTTTGAAACATAAGGGGCTAATTGGTAGAAACCAACCTCACTTTCTTAATTGAAAAGATAAGTTAATAAATTTCTAAATTTATTAAATTTGAAACCAACCTTACTTTCTTAATTAAAAAGATAAGTTAATAGATTTCTAAATTAGTAAAATTTGGAAGTTTATTGCCCAGGACTTAGGGGTATGACTTTTGAAGTCAACAATTAATCAATTTAATACCCCTATTTTGTAGTTTAGTGGTATGACTTTTGAAGTCAATAACTAATCAATTTAATACCCCTACTTTGATTTTCAAATAAAATTCATATCATGAATTATAACCACCTAAAGCTTAATCTTTTCAAAACTAATTAAGACACTCACCTAGGTCTTAAGGGTTTAGTAGTGACTTAGGCTAAATCAAGTTTTATTTAAACAAGGATTAGAAAAGTAAGCATCATTTAAAATTAAAACATGTTTCAAACACTACCAGCCTAATTAGGACCAAAATTTGGTTAAGCGTTCCAATAACACTAAATTGCCTCTTTAAGAGTCTTCACCCAAAAAATTTTCAAAATTACAGATGATAATTACCTTACTCTTAGGGGTAATTGATACATCAAAGTTTATTGAGCATTAGGGTGTTTACAGGATGAATTATTAAGCAACATAATAAGTTTAAAAGAACTCGGGATTTTCTACCAGGCAGCGAGAGAGTAGCACGGACCTGCTTCTTTCTCTAGATCTGTTGGATACCTCGGAGATCTACTAAACTTAATATATTTTGCTTGACAAATCATGTCGTTAATTTAACTCCTAAAGACCCACTAAGATATGACCTAGGGTTAGATAGGTCGACAAATTTTACTTCTCTATTTCATATAAACTTCCTTAACATGCCTTTTGAGTTTCAGGTGGTGGAACGAGAAGACTCGCCAAGTACGCTTTTACCGTTTTCAGCGTTGTCTTTCTTGTATTTTCACAATGTACTTTTATACTTGCAAAAACTTACATGTTAAACAACGATGCCACCCTGCATGAAAACTAAAACTATCAGGATAGCCACAAAACAAAAACCAAAACTAAAATCAACCAAGATAAAATTCACCGCCACAACATTCAAAATATAAAACAACTCAAGCAAAACAAAAATTAAAATCAATCAAGATAAAATTCACCGCCACAACATTCAAAATATAAAACAACTCAAAATTTTAATACAAACCCACAAAAAATAACAGCTACAACTAAATTAAGATGTCTCTATTGGATGATCGGGAATCCCTTGGAGAAGGTAATCGCCACAACATTCAAAATATAAAACAACTCAAAATTTAATCACAAACATCACACAAAACCCGCTACAACATTCAAAATTCTACAACATTCAAAATATAAAACAACTCAAAATTTAATCACAAACATCACACAAAACTACAACGCTACAACATTCAAAATATAAAACAACTCAAAATTTAATCACAAACATCATACAAAACCACAACTCCAACTAAATTAAGACGTCTTTATCGGATGATCGGGAATTCCTCGGACGATGTAACCTACGGTTGCTAACGAGGGTTCTCATGGTCTAAAAGAAATTATGGAACTCATTAAGTTGAGTTTAGTAAATTTATTTAGACTAAGTGAATCCAATAGAAAATAGTTGTGTCGGAACGAGGGAACCGTAGGATCCTAACCGGCGTCGCTCTAATCAACTTTAACATGCGCCCATAAAAGTTAAAGAACTTCAACCATAGGGCCACTTGATTTGGCATCATAACTTGACACACCAGAAAACTCAAACTCATCGCGGTGAGGAGCTTGAAGCTAGCATGGTGGGCAGCACGGCCATCTTCAATAGTAAAACTTGTCTTCCCGAACTAAACCAATCTTCCTTCCTTAGACTTAAACAACAAAGCCATAAGAGTTTGAGGTTGCTTTCTTATGCAACATAAATCTTCACTCTATCATTAGGCCTTTGTACAGCCCTGCTATATAAAATAAGCCCTAACTCGTCATAAGATTCTGAGGTTGTTGTTTGTCACGACCTAAATCCTCACATCTTCCAAGCTATTTATGTTATCGTTTCACACGAACGTAAGCCCTAACTAATAAAATTGGCAAGATGAAATACTTAAATATTTCACCTAAAAACTGAAGCCAAACATTAGGATAGCTTGGGAAGTCACTGGGGTTCTCATCTATATCCATGACATCCCCTAGTTCTTCCTCCTTTGGACTCTACAACAAAATGTTTGAAATTTGAGACAATCCCCTTTCAGACCTCTACGTCTGATCTCATTGAAAAGTCCTACCCTTTGAAACTCCTTGAAGATAATATTCCTGATTTATATCAAGAGTCTTCTTAGGTGACTTTGGTCATTTAAGATGTAATTAACTATAGAGGTTTGCCCTTATAGTAAGCATGTCCGAACCCAGCTTAATATAAGCCCTATTTTATTCTTTATATTAAATAGGGGAACTTGTCGGTAAATATAGATTTATTTGATCGAGCCTCATCCTCAAGTATTGTGTTTATTCTTCGAAATAGATACAGGATTTGAGGTACAGTGCTCTTTCAATTAAACTATGAAAAATATGGGGTCAGTTTGATTTCATATTTTTCTAAAACTAAATATATATGTAAATTAAAACATTTTCCGAAGCGAGCAACGGGATTTCGATTGCGGTGACCGGCAGTTTCTTACGGGCACCTCTCCAACAAAAAATAACGCCGACAGTAGCATTCCACTTGGTTGTGCATGAGATTATAAAAAATCTTCCTCATAGCTCATTGTATGTTGCTTCGTCGTTCTTCAACACAAACAACACCACAACGTAGCAGAAAATCTCGATAGGTGTTCTGAAGGTTGTAAGTGTTGCATCTTCTGGAGCCAACTTGATTTGATTGTATCCTAATGATCCAACCATAAACGAGAAACTTCATGTGTCCAAGCGATGTCCACCATCATTTCTGGTTTTGATAATGGAAACTCATCCTTTGGACACGCTTTGTTCAAATCTCTGAAGTCGACACATACACAAATTTGTCCATTTTTCTTCTTAACCGGTATAATGTTAGCTAACCATGTGGCGTATTGCTCTTCTCTTACAAAGTCAGCATCTATTAACATCTTAATTTGGGCAATGACTTGCTGCTCTATCTTGAGGCGCATTCTTCTGGCAGATTTTTTCTGGGGTTATATCTTTATCCACCCCGAGTTTATGAACTGCAACTTTTGTTGATAGTCCTGACATTTCATCATAATTCCATGCAAATTTATCTTTAAATTCTGTTAATATTTTAATCAACTCTATATATTCTTCATCGTTGAGTAGAGAACTTATAAATGCAGGTCGGGGCTGCTCTTCCATCCCAAGGTAAATTTCCTTCAATTCATTAACAGTTGACTTGATTTCTTCCTCAAATTTTGGCGGGGCATCTTCTATTAGCTGATCAGTAGAGTCATCCTCTATATTGAGGCAATCCTTTTCCGATTCGTTAGTAATAACCATGCAAAATTCTGAATCATCGATTAGTCTGACTATAACAAATCTGAGACCCTCTTTCGAGTTAGGAGTTCAACTTTTAACATCCCATAATTTTTCAAAAGTTGTAACTTATCTTTCAGCATTTGTTTTGGCAAAAGTTTCTGTTAAATTAACTTTTGTACACAAGGAGAAAAGTAACCAAAGGGTAATTCAATTAATTCATTAGGATTCTCATCCAAATTTACATGATTTTCAAGATTATGGCAAAATTTACTTTGAACCAGTGCTACGGACTTCATTGACCTCTAAACTCTCAACCTTGTAAGGGAGAATCAGAGTAAGGGTCATGGTGTTCACATAGTGGTTTATCCGATCATACATTGTCTCATATTCACTTTTCTCCACGTCTTCTAAGGATATCTAGAACTAAGGTTTCTTCTATTTTTTTCATCATCATTTCATCTTCAAAACTTTCTTCATCATCAATGTTGATGGTCGACTTAGTCCATTCAACAATTAAATTGGTTCTTGCTCGTCCACGTCCCTAGCCTCGACCTCGGGTGCACGAACTAAAAAAACCCCCTCCAATATATTGCAAATGGGTGGTGGGATATCATTGAAGTGAAGTTGAGTGGCCTTGCCATTGTAATTCTTCTGAATCTTCACCTTTATTTGTTACAATTTCACGAGAGAAGACAGTTTTCTTCGGAGGCGTGTAGTAGGCGGCATATTCATGAATGTCAACTTCATGAACTGAAAACGGTTGTAAACCTCCCTTGATGCAATGTTCTTGTCCTTCTTTGTAGTACTTAATGCACTGGTGTAGAGACATGAAACCATATTGTGTTTGTGAATCCATGGTTGACCAAGTAAAGTATTGAAAGAGATCTCAGTGTCGATGATATGAAATTTAGCGGTTGTTACTAGTTCTCCAACCTTCATAAGTAATGTGATTGATACAAGGGCTCTCTCTCCCTTTTCGTTGAATCCTCTTAGCATCATTTTATTGGTGGTAAGCTCCCGAGCTTCAATGTCCAAATAGGCCAATGTATGTAGGCTCATTAGGTTGAGATATGCTCCAGAGTCTACTAGAACTCTGGATAACACAAATCTGTCGATGTTAACAGAGATGTAGAGTGGACAATTATGTTCGGTGGTACCAAGCAGTAAGTCTTCATTTGTGAAGGTTACCCCATACTACTCCTTCAACTGGCAAACTTCATCAAAGGATGTGCTGGCCAACTGGGTTAAGCAAATCTCTAGGTCAAGCAAAGTTGTAACCAGAGACTCTCTAATTTCCTTTGATAGGATTAAAGCATCGTAGATGCTTAATTTGGTCGGTAGCTTCCTTAGATGAGCTAGCACGTTGTAATCCACTTTGTATGATCATCCAATTTTCTCTTTATTATGTTGTTTTTCCACTGGTGGAGGTGGAGGAAGCTCTTCTCGAGTTACATTTTGCTTTCCTTTATCTGTCGGAGCTGTTCTCAGAGGTAATACTCTCCCGCTCCTCAAGTTAACTTATGTAATTTCTTCTTCTTGAGATAAAATTATTGAATCTTTCAGTGTTTCTTCTTTGTTAGAAAGATCTAAGTTGATGTCAAGTGGTGCGACATGGCGTTCGAGGATTAATTCCTCACACTCGGCGCTATCGTAAGCGGTGTTGTCGATGTCTTCTTCGGCCTTATTAACGAGTTCATCGGACTCAAGCACGATTTGATGATCTTTTTGGGAATCAAGATCGAAGTTAGATTGGTCATAATCAATTACATTATCACCAAAAATAGTTAGAACGTAGCCAAAATCATAATCATTATATTCATAAGATCCTAGAGAGGCAAAAAGATAATCATACAAGGTCAGAGATTCGAGGATTTTCTTCCCCAAATCTGAGACAACCAATCTAGTAGAGTCAACCTCTATCCTACCCCCCGTGCTATCATTCTTCATGATGGTGTTCTTCTTCTTCTTCTTTGACGATGACGGTTCTTCTGGTGAAATCTTCATCTCGGGCTTGGCAGGCTAAAGACTCTAAATGGAAGCTTATCTTGAAGTACACTGGATTTGGTTTAGGACCCTCTTAAGCTTATTCCAAGTCATACTCCATCCATCCTTTCCAGTATATTGGTCAATCGGAGAGATTGGCTCAGCCAAAATCATATTTATGGAACCTTTTCAGGTTCTTTTAAATATTCTTTTGGGATTATTTTACTTCCTTCCTTAAG
Source organism: Phalaenopsis hybrid cultivar (assembly GCA_002079205.1). Classification (NCBI taxonomy): domain Eukaryota; kingdom Viridiplantae; phylum Streptophyta; class Magnoliopsida; order Asparagales; family Orchidaceae; genus Phalaenopsis; species Phalaenopsis hybrid cultivar. The sequence goes on from JXCR01142330.1 coordinate 150,483, forward strand.
ATTCTTCTCGAGCCAATCTTTGAAGACAAAACATTCCTCTATAGTGTGTCCAAGCAATCTATGATACGGGCAATAGTTCGATTGATATTTCTTGTCAAACTCTTTGGGTTTCTTTGGATCTGGTAATCTGAACTCAGGGTTCTTCATCAGACTTCTGAACATCTTAGATATCTCTGTCTTTGAAGGAATACACTACTTTCTATCACTCTGCCAAAAATATTTCTTATTCTCTGCCCGGTGTGATCCCTTTGAGGCGGTCGCTGGCTGGACTGGCCATATTGTTGTGTCTATTGTCGAGCATGCTGTGATCATGACTAATGGGAATTTTCTACATGTATCCTCATTGGTTGTTTTTCTTTATCGATCATTGTCATTGTTCTAGACTTCTTTTCAAATACCCAGGTTATCTTGGACTTTTTGGTCTTCTTATGAGAATCCATATGTTTGACTTCTTCTTCATGATTTTTAGCTTTGCTGAGTAGCTTCTCGAATGATTTAATGGTGAGTCCCTTGAGCATGAAAGCTACTGACCCATGGATGCTCTTGAGTAAGATCTCAATCGCATGATGTTCCCGTAGCTGAGGTTCACATTTCATGCTAAGGTTTCTCAACCTCAAAATGTAATCCACTAAAGTCTCATTGGGATTCTGCTTCTCTACTACGAGATCTCCAGTAAACCCATGATGTTGCGCTACGACAAATCTTTTCACAAACAATTGTTCTAACTCAGCGAATTTCTTAACTGATCTGTTGGTAGTTCAACATACCAATCAAAAGCAATTCATGACATGCTGCTAACGAACTATCAAAAAAGTAGAGCTTCGTTACCTCGAGTACTACCACAACCGGCTTAAAAATGTGTTATGTGCTGCCTGGGATTTCCAGTCCTATCAAATATCTTAAAGTTTGGTGACTCAAAGCCCTTAGGGTAGGGTACAGTGTCGAACTCCTCCATGTAAGGTCTACCCTTTATAATCAATGTGCCACCCTTAGATTAGGCTAAGGCCTCCAGAACTTGCTCGACTATTTGCTTAAATTCCTTTTCTGGTATGACACTTGATGGAGAATCCTTCTTTGGTTGATCATCTCTATTTGCTGAGGTGACTTCTCTCCTTTCATCTGTGATATGTACAATCTCCGGTTGATTGACTTCTGGAGAGGCTAACTCTGGGTGTTGAGATTGTCATTGAACTATGGTCATGGCGGTCATGGCAGCAGCCATCTCTTCCATTATTTTCTCCATTTGACTGATTTGCTCATCCTTTAAAAAAATAACCCTACGCAGCTCATCTACGACGTTCTCTTCGATGAGAGGTTGAGCGTCTCGTGCAGATGCAGCGGCTCTGGTTTCGATGACATGCACATCCATGAAATCTTCCTCGAGATAATCGTTGAAGTCAAAATCTTCATCATCATTAATGGAAACTCTATTATCTCGGCCTAACTCAGATATCTTGACCCTGAGCTTTTCGACCTTTTCTTCAACTATTGATTCTTGTAGTATCTTGAGATCTAGAGGACTCGGTTGGATATCCTCCACCTTTTTCTCCATCTCGCTAGCAATTGCTACGACAATGTTGGATACTTTGGACCCTGGCTTCATTCCATGATCCTGCACTACGGACTTGCTGGACAGTAGCAGTACGACAACATTTGGTATCCATATCCTTTTCTTTGGCGGTGATGTCTTGAGAACAAGTACTGAACTAACTGAAAGAGGAATCTCCACAGTTCCTCTGAATTCACCAGGGCTGATTACATCGATTTCTTTTCCAAAGAGAATATTGCTTTTACTCATGAACGAGATCGTGCAGAAAGGCCTCACAAAATAATGATGGTCAATGTGTGGGGAAATGCAGTCACCTTCTTCATAAATGTTGATGATGCAACTGTTAGGAATGCAAGTAGAGGGTATAATATTCCACTTGACCATTCTCTTGATCATCCATTTTTTCATCGGTGATAACAAATCCACTTAGTTGTATCTGAGGATCCCAGGCAGATTCCCTTGTCTTTCATTCATAAAATTATACCAACAGTCGCATTGGATGGTGATTCTTCCCTTTCCCCACATCCATTTCTTCGGCTCGAAATATGTTCTCTCCATGAGAAGGCCTGCTCGACCTCTATCTCTTAAATTGAAGATGCAGTCCAGAATGCTTCTTTCATAAGTTNTAATCAGAAATGTATGACTGATTCAGAAATGAGAATTGAAATGTAGGTCAATTCTCAAAAGAAAGTGTAGGAATGTATCAACCTCGAATGCAATGAATCAGAAATGTAGGACTGATTCAGAAATGAGAATTGAAATGTAGGTGACCTCAAATGTAAAGAATCAGAAATGTAGGACTGATTCGAAAATGAGAATTGAAATGTAGATCTCAAATGTAAAGAATCAGAAATTTAGGACTGATTTGGAAATGAGAATTGAAATGTAGGGCCTCGAATGTAATGAATAGAAATGTAGGACTGATTCGAAAATGAGAATTGAAATGTAGGTAAATTCTCAATTCTCAAAAGAAGGTGTCGGAATGTAGGGTCCGACATTGAATGTAATGAATCAGAAATGTAGGACTGATTAAGAAATGACAATTGAAATGTAGGTAAATTCTCAAAAGAAAGTGTCGGAATGTAAGGACCGGCCTCAAATGTAATGAATCAGGAGTGTAAGACTGATTCGGAAATGAGAATTGAAATGTAGGTCAATTCTTAAAAGAAAGTATCAAATGTAAGCACTGACCTGGAATGTAATGAATCAAAAATGTAGGACTAATTCGGAAATGAGAATTGAAATGTAGATCAATTCTCAAAAGAAAGTGTCGGAATGTAAGGACCGACCTAGAATGTAATGAATCAGAAATGTATGACTGATTCAGAAATGAGAATTGAAATGTAGGTCGATTCTCAAAAGAAAGTGTCGGAATTTATGGACCGACCTCGAATGTAATGAATCAAAAATGTAGGACAGATTCGGAAATGAGAATTGAAATGTAGATCAATTCTCAAATGAAAGTTAGTAGCGTTAAATTTATAGAAATGTATCATGTGAGAAAAGTTGATCTTGTTGAAGGAGATTTGTAAAGCTTTGTGAGTTTTTGTGCAGAATGTGAAATTCTGTTGGGATGTGCAGAGAGTTAGTGTAGATAACGATGGTTGTGCTGCGCGTACAAAGAGTAGGAAATTCTGAAAACGGAAACATCCACTCAATGTTTATTTTCTTATTGTTTTCATCACATTTAATTTTTCAAAATGTGTTTTTAAAGTTTTAATTTTAATTGGTTAATTTAAAAGAAATTTGTTTTGTTATTCACTCATTTATGATTATTTTTCATTTGTGCTTTGTTTGTTGTTGAAGATTTGTTGTTTCGTTCTTTGTTCATTGAAATTCTGAACCATCGCATGGTTCACGGCTTTCTTCCATCGCACAAAAAGGCAATTGACAAAAAGGCACAATTTGAGAGAAATTTCCATTAAGTTGCCCCAAAAAGGGATGCCATAAATCAGACATAGGCTAATGCCTCAAAAGGTACATCATGTAATCCATGTTGAAACACATTGAGAATCTTCTCATGATATAAATACATCATAGACTGAATACATCAGATACATTTCATGTTGTTAAAAGAAAGCAATTGAACCCTCTGTGCCTGGTATATTGAGCTCCTGGTCAAGCAAACCTTCTAAGTCATGCTCCAGGATAAGAGTTCTCTTTGCATGTACCTAAAGGTACAACCTTCTCATAGCTCGTAAGGAAAAAACTCCTCCAATTCTGGGTCCTGCTGGAATTCATATGGTATTTTACTGTCATCCATTCTACGGAAGGTTACAGACACCCTACGGTGTCATACTCCTAGAATGCAGTGCTTGGCAACGTCTGCACTGTTGCCCTTGAGAACAAGTACTGAACCAACTGGAAGAGGAATCTCCACAGCCCTCTTGAATTTGTCAGGGCCGACTATATCGATTTCTTTTCCAAACAGAATATTGCTTCTATTCATGAACGAGACTGTGTAGAAAGGCCTCACAAAATCAAGATGGTCGATGTGTGGGGGAATGCAGTCACCTTCTTCGTAAATGTTGATGATGCAACTATTAGGAATGCAAAGAGGGTAGAATATTTCACTTAACCATTCTCTTGATCATCCATTTTATTATTGGTGGTAATGGATCCACTTGGTGGTACCTGAGGATCCCAGGCAGATTCCTCTGTCTGGCGTTCGTAAAATTGTAGCAACAGCCGCATTGGATGGTGATTCTTCCCTTTCTTTGCATCTATTTATTTGGCTCGGAATATGCTCTCTCCATGAGAAGGCCCGCTTGACCTCTATCTCTTAAAATGAAGATGCAGTCCAGAATGCTTCTTTCATCAGTTTCAGGGAAAACTCTGGTATATAGCTCCAGGCCCTCCAATATGTTGATGAACTTTCCCTGAACTTCCTCATAGAACTCGAATTCTNAAGTTTCAGATAAAACCCTGGTATATAGCTCCAGGCCCTCCAATATGTTGATGAACTTTCCCTGAACTTCCTCATAGAACTCGAATTCTCTTTTATTTACTTTGCTTATCTTGTGGTATTCTACCATACTGGGAGTTGGCAGCTGCCTGGGGCGTTCCTTCCTTCAGGACTCAGCGGAAACCCAAACTGGTGCTGGTCGATCCGAGATATGAGATTCAGCCTTTAGTGGGATGTATGATCCTGGGCTCCATGGTGCGCGCTGATTCGTCCCCGGTGGGACATATGGTTCATTTAACATGAAGTCCGGAGTCTGAGACTCGTTGGTGCTTGAAGTGTATTCTTCTAATGTACTGAAACGTTGTAGATGCAGCACATTGCAGTCTGGGCATTCTACAAATGCGCATGTGACTGATGTCCCGGCTGGTACCTCAATGTTGCATGTTGGGCAACCTCTGCATAAGATATCTGGAACTGGGAGAATATATGATTCTGTCATAAATCCTGACTCTTCATCTGTAGTGGGCAGGCTGGCAGAAGTTTCTCTCATATCTGGGTCGTAAATATGTCCCTCAGGAATGGGGGTAAGAAAACTGCTCACGTCTCTCTGGCGTTTGAGTTCCTGTCGCACAAAGGCTCTCCATTTCTTTCGCCTGGTGTTTCTATGCTACGTCCTGCGGAGTGGAATATTTGGTAATCGTTCATTACGGGCGGCTATTAGGTTCCTTGCTTGATTAGCTACCATGGAGGGCAAACTGTCAGGCCCCTCCATCGGATATTGTTCTGTTATCATGTTTTTACCTTTGTGTGGCACATTATCTTGAGTGGTCACCCTTAATAGTGAAGGTAGTCCCTCATTTTCTTTATTTCTGACTACATCCATTAGAGGACCCTCGTAGTCTATATCAACCTGGTTGAAATCCACGCTGAAATCAATGACACCACCTTGCAGCGCCATCTCTTAATTCAGTGTGAGGTTCCAGCCATCCTGGAAGACAAAGATCAGCCTCTGTCCTGACATCTTTTTGCAGACGACAGAGAAAAAATGTCAGTGGGTCGAAGCTTGGCATGAACAAGAACAAAACAAAGTATTTATTAAAGTAAATTTTAGTTTATTTTGGTGAAGAGGATTATTTATTTTATGTGTGAGTTTCGTTTGATTTAATAGGGTATTTAAATTCAAAAGTAGAAAAGAGAACGTGTGAAGTTAAAAAATTTCTCAAAATTTTCATTATATTGATGCTAATTACAAAATTTGGACCCGGTCATAGATATTTGGCCACATAGATAACTCTAAAACAATCGAAGTTCCAAAGTTCCAAAGTTCCAAAGTAAGCAGAGGCAAGTGGAGGCAAGCAGCATTAAGCAACATCAAGTTGTGTAATAGGTTTTCAAGTATCGTCCATTTATCGGTAACATGGGTCGTTCACCCCGGAAGTCCACTAACTAGTAGGCTCCTCCTGTATAGACCCTCTCAACGACAAATGGTCCCTCCCAAGTTGGTTTAAATTTCCCACCTATTTTGCGGCAAGCAAGAATAGGTCTTTTCAGCACAAGTACGAGGTCACAAATTTTGAATGTCCTTGGGCAGACCAATTTGTCATGGGCTTGTACCATCTTTGCCTGGTAGAGCTCCAAATGTTGTTTTCCCTTGAGACTCTCTAGTTCTTCAAGTCTGAGTTTTGCACTTTCTTCCGTTGTGAGTTGGTTGGCAACGCCGACTCTGAGAGATGGTGTCTGGATTTCTAGCGGTAGCACACCCTCGGCCCCGTACACGAGCATATAAGGTGTACACTAAGTGGGAGTCCTAAAAGTCGTTTGGTAGGCCCACAAGGCTTCTAACAGTTTGTTATGCCAATCCCTCTAGTTTTCCTCCAGTGTTTTCTTCAAAATTTGTAATAGTGTCTTGTTGAAAGCTTCAGCCATACCATTTGCTCTAGGATAGTAAATTGTAGAGTATCTCTAATCTATCACATGCCTTCTAACAAAATCATTGATCTTTGTGCTTTTTAAAGCTATCCCATTGTCAGAGATTATTCTTCGCGGTACTCTGACACGATAAACAATTTGGCCTTTGAAAAATTGAAGGGCGTGTTGTGTCGTAACCTCACGTAACGGTACTGCCTCTGCCCATTTGGAGAAGTAGTCTGTAGCGGCAAGTATAAATCTATGTCCTTTGGAAGATGGAGGGTCTGTCGGACCTATTATGTTTGTGCCCCAACACTCGAATGGCCACGAGGCAACAGTTGGGTGTAGCACATTCGAATGCTGGTGTAAGACCACCCCATGCACCTGGCATTGGTGACATCTTCTGGCAGTATCCATACAATAGGACATCATTGTTGGCCAATAGTATCCTAGTCTTTTGATCTTTATTTTCATTTTGGTCCCGACTGGTGCGCACCACACAATCCGGCATGTAACTCTTTGACAATATTTTTTGCCTCGGCTCTGCTCAAACACCATAGCGACGTTTGGTCAAACGATCTTCTATATATAACATTTCCCACTAGGGCGTAAGACATTGCCCTTCTTGTGATGTGGTGCGCCTCAGACTTGTCCTCTGGCAGCTTCCCAGTATGCAAATATTCTATTAATGGCTTGTTCCAATCTTCATTGATTTCTGCAACTGTATTTATTGTTTCTTCTTTTCCAAGTTTGTGTAGAGTTTTGAAGTCGTTCTGAGACAAGACTCATCTTCCTTGCACCATGACTTCGATGGAATCCTCCGGCGGACACGCCATTTCCTTAGCGAGTTTTGCTAGAGCGTCGACATGGGCATTATCTCCCTAAAAAATTCGGTAGAAAGTCACATAAGGGATTTACTCCAAGAGCTTCATCGTGTACTGATGGTAGTCTGCTAGCCTTGGTTTCAGAATTATGTATTGTCCGGCAACTTGCTGGATGATAAGTTGAGAGTCACCATAAATGGCAATGTTTGTTATATCCATTCAAATTGTCAATTCCAATCCGGTGATTAAAGCTTCATATTCTGCTTCATTGTTGGTGCACGGCTCTGTCAGGTGGTATGAGAACCTCAACATACCCTTATATGGTGTAATAAATACCAAACCAATCCCTGCTTTTCCTGGTATAATTGTGTCTTATCCTTTATCTTTCCTGACTGATGAAGCACCATCGAAGTACATTTCCCAGTGTTGCGCACTGAAAAATTCCATTTATAGTAATTGCTCATCTGGTATTTCATTGTTGAGAGAGAACTCAGCTGGCAATGGGTGTGCAGCGAGAAAATCTGCCAAAATTTGTCCCTTGATAGCACAGAGGGGAACAAAAGTTATATCAAATTGCAATAAGATCATTGACCATCTTGCTAGACATCCAGTGAGTGTTGGTCGGGTCATCAAATATTGCAATGGATTAACTTTCAAAATCAGAGTAATCTTATGAGAAAAGCATGTAGTGTTTAAGCTTTTGAGCGGCAAAAATTAACGCCAGAAAATGCTTCTCAATAGGTGGATACCTTATCTCCATTGGTATTAAATGCAATATTTCTCAATAGGTGGATACCTTACCTTCGATCGGTATTAGACGTACGCATTTTATTTACCCTCCTCAATGGTTTGGGCTAAGAGGGCTCCAAGAGGTCATCCAAAGCCGCGGTATAAAGTATCAACGGCTTCCCTGGGATAAGGGCTGCCAAAACAGGAGGTCTCATTAAATATTGTTTAACGTCCTCAAAGGCCCGCTGACATTTCTCTTCTCAAATAAATTTGGCGTCTTTTTTAATTAATGCCGAGAAAGACTGACACCTTCTTGAGAGATTAGAAATAAAGCGTCTTAGGTATGCCAATTTTCCTTGAAATGAACATAGTTGCTTCAAGGTTTTAGGGGGAGGCATTTCCAAGATAACTTTAATCTTATCTGGGTCGATCTCAATTCCCCGATGATGGACAACAAATCCTAGAAATTTCCCGGAGGTAACACCAAAGGCGCACTTTAAGGGATTCATTTTAAGGTCATATCGTCTTAATCGTTCAAACACGATCCTCAAATCGTACAAATGGTCTATTTTTTGTTTACTTTTGATGATCAAATCATCCACGNACTGGTGCTGGTCGATCTGAAATATAAGATTCAGCCTCTAGTGGGATGTATGATCCTGGGCTCCATGGCGCGCGCTGATCCGTCCCCAGTGGGACATATGGTTCATTTATCGCGAAGTCTGGAGTTTGATACTCATTGGTGCTTGAAGTGTATTCTTCTAATGTACTGAAACGCTGTAGATGCAGAACGTTGCATTCCGGACATTTTACAAATGCGCCCGTAACTGATGTCTCGGCTGGTACCTCAACGTTGCATGTTGGGCAACCTCTGCATAAGATATCTGAAACTGGGAGCACATCTGATTCTGTCACAAATCCTGACTCTTCATCTGTAGTGGGCAAGCTGGCAGAAGTCTCTCTCAGATCTGGGTCGTAAATATGTCCCTTAGGAATGGGGGTAATAAAACAGCTCACGTCTCTCTGGAGCTTGCGTTCTTGTAGCAGAAAGGCTCTCTGTTTCTTTCGGCTTGCATATTTGCGTTGTATCCTGCGGAGCGGAGTATTTGGTAGTTGTTCACTATGGGTGGCTATCAGGTCCCTTGCTGGAGTAGCTATCATGGAGGGCAGTCGGCTGGGCCCCTCATCGGATCTTCTTTCTCTATCACGTTTTTATCTTTGTGTGACACATTGTCTTGAGTGGTCACCCTCAATAGTGAAGGCAGCCCCTCCTTCTATTTATTGCTGACTACGTCCATTAGAGGACCCTCGTAGTCCATATCAATCTGATTGAAATCCATGTTGAAATCTATGACACCTCCTTGTGGCGCCATCTCTTCATTCAGTGCGAGGTTCCAACCGTCCTGGAAGGTAAAGATCAGCCTCTGTCCTGACATTTTTCTGCAGACGACAAGAAAAACGTCAGTGGGCCGAAGTTTGGCATGAACAAGAACAAAACAAAGTATTTATTAAAGTAAACTTTAGTTTGTTTTGGTGAAAAGGATTATTCATTTTATGTGTGAGTTTTATTTAATTTAGTAAAGTATTTAAATTCAAAGGTAGAAAAGAGAACGTGTGAAGTTCAAAAATCTTCTCAAAATTTTCATTATAATGAGATTAATTACAAAATTTGGACTCGATCATAGACATTTGACCACATAGATAACCCTAAAACAATCAAAGTTTTAAAGTTTCAAAGCAAGCAGAGGCAAGCAGAGGCAGACAACCTTAGGTTGCATGATAGGTTTTCAGGTATCGTCCATTTATCGGTAACATGGGTCTTTCACCCCGGAAGTCAACTAACTGGTAGGCTCCTCATGTATAGACCTTCTCAACCATAAATGGTCCCTCCCAAGTTGGCTCGAATTTCCCAGCTATTTTGCGGCGAGCAAGAATAGGTCTTTTGAGCACAAGTACAAGGTCACCAAATTTGAATGTCCTTGAGCGGACCAATTTGTCATGGGCTTGTACCATCTTTGCCTGATAAAGCTCCAAATGTTGTTGTGCTTCCAATCATTTTCCCTCGAGACTCTCTAGTTCTTCAAGCCTGAGTTTTGCGCTTTCTTCCGTTGTGAGTTGGTTGGCAACGGCGACTCTGAGAGATGGTGTCTGGATTTCTAGCGGTAGCACGGCGGTCCCGTACACGAGCATATAGGTGTACACTGAGTGGGAGTCCTAAAAGTCATTTGGTAGGCCCACAAGGCTTCTAACAATTTGTTATGCCAATCCCTTTTATTTTCATCCAGTGTTTTTTCAAATCTGTACTTCTAACAATTTGTTATGCCAATCCCTTTTATTTTCATCTAGTGTTTTCTTCAAAATCTGTACCAGTGTCTTGTTGAAGGCTTTTGCCGTACTTTTTGCTCTGGGATAGTAAATTGTCGAGTATCTCCACTCTATCCCATGTCTTCTGACAAAATTGTTGATCTTGGTACTTTTGAAAGCTATCCCATTGTCAGAGATTATTCTTCACGGTACTCCAAAATGGTAGACAATTTGGCTTTTGAAAAATTGAAGGACGTGCTGTGTTGTAACCTCACGTAACGGTACTGTCTCTGCCAATTTGGAGAAGTAGTTTGTAACGGTAAGTATAAACCTGTGTCTTTTAGAAGATGGAGGGTCTATCGGACCTATTATGTCTGTGCCCCAACACTCGAATGGCCACGAGGCAACAGTTGGGTGCAGCACATTTGGAGGCTGGTGTAAGACCACCCCATGCACTTGGCATTGGTGACATCTTCTAGCTATATCCATGCAATCGGACATCATTGCTGGCCAATAATATCCGAGTCTTATAATCTTCATTTTCATTTTTGGTCCCGACTGGTGAGCGCCACACAATCCGGCATGTACTTCTTTGACAATATTTTGTGCCTCGGCTCTGCTCAAACAC
>JXCR01142332.1:16168-32887 GCA_002079205.1 Phalaenopsis hybrid cultivar
ATTCAGGGATTGACAAAAAAATTTAATATTATTCATAGAATCTCTACTACCTATCATTCTCAAACAAGTGGGTTAGCTGAAGTTTCTAATAAAGAGACTAAACAAATACTTGAAAAATTGTAAACCCTAGTATAATAGATTGGTCCACTAGACTGGATACCGCATTATGGGCATACAAGACTGCTTATAAAACTCCTATTGGAATGACTCTTTACAGATTAATTTTTGGAAAGACTTATCACTTACCAGTAGAATTGGAGCATAAAGCATATTGGGTGATTAAAGAATTTAATTATAATTATAAAGATGCTTGTAAGAAGAGATTGTTACAACTAAATGAATTGGAAGAATTAAGAAATGAATCTTAAATGAATTGGAAGAATTAAGAAATGAGTCTTATTATAACAACTTAAGAAGAGATTGTTACAATTAAATGAATTGGAAGAATTAAGAAATGAGTCTTATGATAGAGAGGAGATTATTACAAATGAATGAATTAGAAGAATTAAGAAATGAATCTTATGATAACGATAAAAGAAAAGATTGTTACAAATGAATGAATTGGAAGAATTAAGAAATCAATCTTATGATAACGATAGAATAAATAGGAGCATAAAGCATATTGGGCGATTAAGGAATTCAATTATAATTTGAAAGATGCTGGTAAGAATTACAATTAAATGAATTGGAATAATTAAGAAAAGAATATTATGATGACGACATAATTTATAAGGAGAAACTAAAGTTATGGCATGATCAGAAGATTAACCAGAAGAACATTGAACTAGGACAAGAAGTTTTTCTTTACAATACCAGACTGAAGTTATTTCCTGTGAAATTAAAGTTTCGTTGGTTAGGACCCTTTGCTGTGACTCAAGTTTATACCTACGAAGCTGTTGAAATTGAAGATCAAAAGACTAGAAAAAGATTTAAAGTAAATGGACACAGATTAAAACCATATTTTGAGGGTAAAAGACCAAATTTTAAAGAGGTTTTAATGATCAGGTCAACCTAAATAATACCTGAATAGGTCGGGCTGACGACGTTAAACCAAACGCTTTATGGGAGGCAACCCATACATCAGAAAAGGTCGGGCTGATGACGTTAAGCCAAGCGTTTTATGGGAGGCAACCCATAGTTATTTTTACTTTTATTGCAATTATAGTAGTTTTTATTTGAAATTATTGTTAGTTTGTGGTTGTATTAAGCTCTACAACTCTTATTTACCCTTGAATCATCATAAGAATTGGATCCATAGAGAAAAATTGGAACGCATCCAAACCAGAGTGAAACTGTGCAATTTTTTCCTTGGCTGCCGACGGCACCCTTGACGCCGCTGACGGTGGGTTTTTCCTAAGATTCCAGGTAAAATAAATACAGAGACTTGCTGATGGTGCCCTCAACCTCACCGATGGTGAGACCAGAGAGATGGCGATTTATGGAGTTTGAATGGCAGTTTTTATGCGGGAGTTACCCTTTTAAACTCCCAAATTCGATTCCTAACTTCATATTTCCCCCAAAAACTAAGTAAAATTCCACCAATTTCATTTCTATGGTGTCCAATTCTCCTGATAATCCCAGAATGTAAGTGTTCAATCTGCAAAAGTTTATCAGTGCGGAAGCACATCAATTCTTCAACAACGTACTCACGAAGAAAAGATTGATCAAGGAATGAGGATTTGTAAATCGCAAATTGAATAATCCCTCAATGAAAATTAAAGAGATGACAGTGCGGTGAAGATGGAAAGTTTTGTGTTATACTATCGCCACCATGGTTGTTCCTGTGATGAAGGAATTTTATGCAAATTTGTACAAAATCAACCAAGGAGACGTTTATGTGCGAGGTAGATGGATCACTTTTACTCTTGCACGGATCAACGAATTATACATGATCGAGAACATTCGTGTATGCCACTATTCCAACTTCTTCCTGATAAGAAACCAGATGAATGAGATTTACCAATATTTAACAGAAAAAACTGAAGAATGGAAATGAGAGAAAACAAGTATGTTAGTTTTTTCTGCGACACTCCTAAATCCCGTTTTGAAACACTAGCACTTCTTCATTTCTATGAAATTGTTACTGATAATGAAGATCGGTTAATTTTCTAAGGAAAGTGCTATTCTGAATTACTGCATCCAAAGGGGACTGTCGATTGAAATTGGATCAATAATTGTGAAGTCAGTTTTGGGCTTGATCGTTCATGGATCAACTTAGGGGCATGGACACCCTTCCACAATTTTCTCACTTTGTAGTCATTTCCAAGAGTCCTACAAAAGTTCGGAAAAGGTACTTCTACCTTGGAAGCCTTTCGACCCAAATGAGAGATTCCCAGCTTTTGAAGGTGAAAATGANGTTTTCAGCTTTTTGAGTGTTGTGGCTTGGATTGCGACGCTGAATTGATGTATTGAGGTTGAAAAAATACCAAACTTATGTGTGTCNTACATTTAAAAGACAGTTTGATACGACTGATGATGAGGATAAAATTAATGGAAGAGGGTTCGACTGAAGAATTTCTATACCGACCCTTCTATAACATCTTCTTTCATGTGCAAGCAATGGGTGATCTCAGAGGAGAATCTAGCACTGAATCTGATGAATAGTATATTTATATTGCTACCTGTCTGTCTATGTGTATAATTTGATTTGAATTTTGCATTTGCTTTGCTTTAGAATTATGCTTTTAGATCTCTGTATAGTTGAGACTAANCAACCTCTTTGTTCATGTGTAATCAATGGGTGATCTCAGAGAATCTAGTATTGAATGAATAATAGATTTATATTGCTACCTGTCTCTATGTGTGTAATTTAGTTTGAACTTTGCATTTACTTTGCTTTAGAATTNGGTGTGTTATGTAACGTATATTGCAACTCTTGGAATTTATATATAATTGTGATGTTTTGTGTTGTGAAAGTTTATTTGTGATAAGTACATCTTATGTATATAATGATTGAACGGATGTCGTTGAGGCTTGGAAATTGATCAAAATCGCAAAAAAATCTAGAAATTAAACCAAATCAATAGAGCCTGCCGACAGCGCCCTCGACGTCGCCGACGACGGACTTTTTCTGAGACTTAGGATATAATTTCAATAGATCGCGCCGACGGTGTTGAAGACCCCGCCAACAGTGAGATCCCAAAAAAACACCTTTAATCGTGATTTTGACCAGTCAACCGCCACTATTCATCATCCCCTTCTTTTGAAAAACATAATTTTTGACCTAGGGCTTGAGAGATCTTGGATTGGGAGGCGATTTCAAGGCATTTAGACACTGGATTTGATCATCTCTTGGTAAGATCTTCACTCCAAACTAAAAATATTTGATTTTCACCATAAATTTCTTCCACATTGAGGAGATTCAAAAAATTTGAGAATGTGAAGAAAATATTGGGAAGAAATTCATGGAATTTAGTTTTGAACTCTTAGAATCACTCTTGGAAGCCATTATTTGCATATTTGAATTATATTTTGAAATTTTTTTATAATTGTGATTAGATTGAAATGACTCCATGACAAAAGAGACGACTTGAGTTCAACGAGTCTCGCTTCGTCAATGTGAAGACTCAATTAAGGTTTACTTCAGTGTTTGAAGGAAAAAAGTGTATACAAGATCGAGTTTTTGAGAGTCCAGGAGGAGAAATTAAATGAATTATTACCAAGCAGAGGTGGGAGAATTTCTGTTACAGCACCAATAAGGCTGCTGCAAATATTATGAAAGAATTCTATGCCAACGTGTTCTATTCTGAAGACGTAATCATTCAAGTGCGGGGATTTCCTGTTGAATTTAATGTCGCCCGCATTAACACCTTTTACGAAGTCCCAGACTCTTATAGCTGTCATTATGAAACCTTCAGTACAATGGAAGGCCCCTTGAATGATGTGATCAACTTTCTCACTGATGGCAAAGGAACGTGGAAGATTAAGCAACGAGAACGGGTAAATTTTTCTGCTTCCATGTTGAATGTCACCTCTAAAGCGTGGCACTATTTTATTTCCTCTACTCTGTTATAGACCTATCACCATAGTGAGGTAACAAGAGATAAAGCTATTCTAAATTTCTGTATTCAGAATAATAGAAATATAAATGTGGGGAGAATCATTTTTAAGAATATATTGACTACGGCAAGGAGTGAAACAAGTGGAGGTCTAGGACATCCTGGTCTTATTTATGCACTTTGCCAACTTTCTATGAGTGAAACAAGTGGAGGTCTAGGATATCCTGACCTTATTTATGCACTTTGCCAACTTTTTGGAGTCTTGCTTATGCACTTTGCCAACTTTCTGGAGTGGAAGTTGGATGTGATGAAGAATGGGTTTACCCTATGAAACCCATTAGTAAAGCTAATTTGAAAACTTATGAATCCCATAAAAAATGGAGAACTAGGAGTAGGAGTCAAGAACCTTCTACTAGTAGTGATGTCCCCTCTACAAGTTATGACCTTCCTTTTTCTAGTTCCCCTACCCTAACTGATTTGATGAATGAATTGAATTTGCAGTGAAAAAGTATAGAATTAATAAATGAAAGGATTGGAGGTTTGGAACGTCGACATGAAAGAAAGATGATGTTAAAACTATGAAAGTGTTAAGAATCTTGAAATTCATTTGATAAAAAATGATTGGGACTCAATGATGTAAAAGCTATGAAATATTTATAAGGTAAATGAATGCTTTGAGTTTCAAATTTAGTTAATGATGTAAAAGCTATGAAATATTTATAAGGTAAAGGAATGCTTTGAGTTTCAAATTTAGGCGATGTAAAAACTATGAAATATTTATAAGGTAAAGGAATGCTTTGAGTTTCAAATTTAGGGAAATGAAAAATGCTTTGAGTTTCAAATTTAGGGAAAGAAAAGTGAAGTTCAAAATCATTAAAGGCTATCTCTAGATATAGTAATCCTCACTTGAAAAATGAAAAAGAAAGGATTGAAAACAATCCCTGATGAAAAGAAAAATATATAGGATTGAAAGCAATCCAAATGAAAAGAAAAAAGAAAGAAAAAAAATAAAAAAAAACAATCCAAATGAAAAATAGAAAAGAAAGAAAAAATTATGAAGGTGAGGAGAAGCTTGAAGATATGCCTAATAAAAAATTGGCTTCACTGGACCTACCTAAAGGGAAAACCTAAATACATTCATAAACTTATATTTATGAAATAGATCTTTTACTATTAGTGTTCTCATGAAGTTCCTATCCTTTGAATATTCTAAGTGACTTAATATTTCAATATATAGTCATTTTTTAAATGAATAGAAGACTACAACTCTTAAACTTGATGACTAGATAATCTTGTAGCTACAGAGTTAATTTAATTACTTGAATTTGAAAATCTCACTATGGTATTTATGTAAATCAAACTTATAGTATTTCTGAATTAAAACTTTACTACAATAGATCATAACTTTTATATAGTACTAAAATTACTTGAGGACAAGTAATAGTTAAGTTTGGGGGATTTTGACCAAAGAAAAATATGTTGAGATTTTCATACTTATTTTACACTGTTTCTGATGATATTACACTTTAAAGAAAGGTATTTTTGATGTTTTATTGCAGGAATGATGAATTAGGGTCATTGGAGCAAAAGGATGCAAAAAGGACCGAATTTGGAGCGAAAATGACCAAAATGTGAAGATTTGAACTAGGGCACTGACGACGAGCCCAACGGTGCCTACGGCGAACTTTTCCTGAGACTACAGATTTAATTCACTTAGAAGGCCCGCCGACAATGCCCTCGAGGCCGCCGACGGCGAGATCGGCGGTTATGTCCAATAATGCATTGGATGAGGACGAATTTTGGAAGGATGCTTAGGCAACTCTTGGGAAAACTCATCCACATCTTTAAAGAGAAGACTTTGGACAAAAAGAGAGTGTCATGGAGGTTAGAGAGCTTCCATTAGTGTGTAGAGAGTTTACTAGAGTGTCTATTTGTGAGGAATTCTTTGAGTGATTGTAAGAGTGGAGGGAAAGTGAAGATTTCTTCCTCCTTACCACTTCGAAGAGGAATTTTATGTGCTGTAAAGAAAGGAAGAGATTCAGAGGAACTTCGAGGTGTTTGCTTGGGGAGAAATTAGAGATAAGTGTTATTTACTTTTGTTGTAGTTTGTATTACTTTACTTTTATATATGAATTTCGAGTTTTGTTGTGACTTCCCCATGAGTTCTGAGTAGTTTTCTCTGTCTTTCTCCCTATCTTAAGATTTGTGAAATGGTGATTTGAATTGGTTGAGCCATGAAAATATTAAAGAAATTGTGATGATCTTTTCACTTCGATCTTAATTTACTTTCAATCTGGCTAATTGATTTGTTAAAATATGTTGAGTTTTACAATTAAAGTGAAGAATACATCCAAGTTTCAGGGAGGTCAAAGAACTTGAAAATTGGGTGCAAATAAATAGGGAAATAAAATTATCGGGCGTAGAATTGGAGATTTTAGAGTGACAGACTAAAATCCTAAATTCGGTCCTATCGTTTGGGTGCTGAAGTGTAGATGATGGCCCTCAGGCTAGGGGAACATTAGAACTTTGAAGTGAGAGCCGATATCCTCCCAGCATAGCCACAGATTCAGTAAATAAGCGTAGGATTAGTCAATGTTCTTTATTCCTGGACCAAAGGGTAAAGAATATTTATGCTCCTATTTGGCACAATACCATTTGAATTGATTCACTTTGTCCATTCACCATAATTTTTTGACAAGGAGAATGATGCTTTCTTATATATTGAATATCACATTAAAAACTTTATTATTAAATTAGTTATTTAAGAGTTATTAAAATTACATATTTATTTCAATTGTTTATTAGTGACAGATAAGTAATTTGAATTCCATTGTTACGATTGAGTATTTCTTTTCTAAAATCTTAGTTCGTAGTTCTAATATTACTCCCTGTGGGATCGATATCTAGAACTTCATTAGAGTCTTATATTACTTGAGTAATACATATACTTGCATTGATAAGTGTGACTTTACCATTATTGAATACTTTATATATACATCTTTATCATATCTGTAAGTGTTATTAAGTTTTTGGTGTCGTTACTGAGGAATTAAATCTTTTAGTTGTAGTATTAAATACTTGTATTTTTAAGCATAGATAAAGTCGTTGTCAGTTATCTTCTTGCGACAACTGGACATTCCATGATCCATCAAGCTTTCTTCCTATTTCTTTAGATTTAAGTTGGATAGAGATGTTTGTGCAGATTTCTCTTATGGCCCCAAGCTTCAGGTGATCGAGCTCTAGTGTATAGTAAAATATTGGCAGTCGAAGTTCTTGATTACCTCAAATCAGAGAAGATGAGAGATATTTATTCGACCCATCATGCGGGATGCACAGAAACTGAAGACCTTTTCTGCGTCTACTAAGGTTTATGCTGAAATAATCAAGGGCCAAGGGTTGTCAGTAGTCTAGTTTCTCGAAATGACTGTAATTAACATGACCTTATGGAAGGAGACTTACGATGATATGATTGATGAGTTTTGGGACAAGTTAGATGTTTGAGAGAAAGAGAGAGAAGATATGGCAGCAAAGATTGTTGAGAAGAAGGTTAACGTTCATGGGATGGCGAATCCTAATTCATAACTTAAAAAGCTATTGGGCACCCCTAGTGTCGGTAAGAGGTTTTCATCCTTTTTTTTAAGTTTTTGACTGGTTGTTCACATGAGCATGTGCAAGGAACTTCGGGATGCATCTGGAGGCTTCGTTAAAAAAACCTAGTTTTCAAGACAAGAGTTTTGGAGGGGAGGCACCTCTAGTTGGAGCATCTATAGGATGGGAGGAGTTGGTCATTCCTTTCATCAACCTTAATGAAAGTGTCGCGACACGACAACCACCTGTTGAAGTGGCATCGAACTCGAGAGGTAAGGAGAATATTTTGATCAAACCATAGGGGTAGGTTTCTCCCCGATAGAAGGGGAAAGAGTCAGCTGGTGAGAGTTCTCTGTCACCCCTCCTCTATCACGAGAAAGAGACTCCCCTCTAAGATAGGTTAGCTCGATAGAGGGGAATAAAATTTTGTGGGAGAGCTCGGGTGGACACTACATCATGGTGGACACTCAGAAGGACTGTTACATATACTTCTCTCTTAAGGATTCATGTGACTTTGAAGTACCCCTGCCATCTTGTGGAGGTGGTTCAGTTGGAGAGTTTAATTTTCTTATTGAGGGGGAAGAGATACGTGAACCTAGGGGAAATTTTTGATCGATTTATCTTACTAGTGTGGTCAATCACCCATTTCCTAATGAATGCCCTTGTGGATAAGGAGTGAAAGAGGGGGGAAGCCAACCAAGTGATGTCCGATGCGGTGGCAGACAAGTGAAAACTTGAGGTGAAACTTGTCTGCTGATATAACAAAAAAATATTCAATTTATCATATATTTAAGGCTTATATTTGGTGATATTGCACTTTAAAGAAAGGTATTTTCATGTTTTATTGAAGGTATACTAATTCTAGGCATTTGAAGTTTAAAGGATACAAAAAAAAATGAAATTTGGAGTCAAAAGTTGCATTTACAAAAAATTGAACAGCCGCCTACACGCCAAAATATAGAGAAGACAACGCCTAGGCGCCATATTTTGATGTCTAGGCCAGAGATGATTATTTTCACAAATGCATTGAATTTGGATGGATTTTGAAGAGGTGCATATGGAGACTCTTGGGAAATTTATCCCTACATTATAAAAGACTGTTTTTGTGTCAGAAAAGAGATGTGTGTGAGGGGGCATGAGTATCAAAGTGTGGAAGAGTGTGATAAGTGTCTCTAAGAGTTTTAAAAGGAGAGGGAAAGTGAGAGATTTCTTCTTCCTTACATTTCTAAGAGAGATTTGAGTGTTATTATAACAAGAGAAGGAGATTCAAAGGAACTTCAAGGGATTTGCTTGAGGAAGAGATCGAGTTAAGTTGTTTTACCTTTTTTTCTTATTTTGTAAACTTGTTTTTATATATATATAATTCATGTTTTGTTATATCTTCCTTATGAATTATGAGTAGATTTATTTGTCCTTCTCCCTATAAAGAGAAATGGTCATGTGAAGAATCAAGATTGTTGTGCAATATTTTAATTTCATAATTGTGACGATTCAAACTTTGAACTTCATTTAATTTTTGATATAGCCAATTGAATTATTAAAATTGTGAAACATAAGATCTGAGAGGGTTATGCTTTCTACAAGAAAGTAAGAATCATATTTGATTTCATGGATGAGAATGTAGTCCATGGGTTTGAGTGCAAATAAATAGGGAAATATTCATTGATGAGCATAAATTAGAGATTTTAGGGTGACAGACTAAAATCCCCAATTTGGTCTAGGAGTTTGGAAACTAAAGTGAGATGTTAGCCCTCAGTCGAGGGGAGCGTGGCATTCTGGAGTAAGAGCCATCATCTTCCCAACCTAATTTCAGATTTAGGGACAAACACTAGATTATCCAATGTTTTTTGTCGCTTTTCAAAATGATAAAGAATATAATTGCTCATATTTGACACAATACAATTTTCTTCAATTAGATAATTCAGTGATTATAATATTGTTATAAGGGGAAGGATGCTTTCTTAAATTTGAACTCTTCGTCACAACACCTAGTTTAGTTTTTAGTAAATTTAGCTTTGAAGTTTAGAGATTAATTAGTAAACGTAGTTTCTTTAATGGCTTTAAACAAATTTTGCCCGGTTTTCTTACTTAAGTATTCTATAGTTTAAATATTGTGCTTTTGCATGACTTTTCTAACAAATTTTCACCTCACTGTGGGATCAATTTTTAGGACTCCACCAGAGCCCTTTATTACTTAAGCGATACACATACTTGCATTTGCAACCTAGTAACGATTTGAAATTGAAAGTACACCTTAATTTAATATGAGTGGCAGCTTTAAAGATTTTAAAAGAGTATTATACTGAAGTAAACTTTATTGTGATTAATCTACATATTTTTTAGTGTAGCCTTCTTATTTGTTGTGGTGTTGAAAAACATTTATAACACACAAAAAGTCGCATCATCAACCTAGAGAAGAAATTAAGGGAATCGACCAAGACATGGGAGTTGAGGGTGAAGGTGTGAGCAAACCATCATAACTCTAATGAAGAGGAATAAAGAATTAAATGAGAAGATGACCAGGATGATTACACAAAAAGATCATGTCGGGGAACTATCCGAACAAATTCAGGTGGGATTGTGACCAAACCTGCACTTACGCATATTTTTAATATCCTTAATTATGCCAGAAAGTATATCTCAATTTATATTTAGCAGCTAGTGTGAAAACTTGCAATGATTTATGAACTATATTATAGATTTTCATACTATAAGTACTACCCAAGTATAGGTATCATTTCAAGTAATATAGGATTTTTTTTAAAAACCTAAGTTTTAATCCCACAAAGAAAGCGGTAACTCTTAAAATCAACTTACAAAAATTCTATTTAAATTGTAAATTAAAAAGATAAAAGATTTAAAATGATAGGCTTACTAAAAATTAATACTAAAAGAGCTTAAAAAGAAAGTAAACTAAATATAAGAGCTTAATAAAATATTACAACAAGTTTAAATATTATGGAAAAGCCTTTCCTATTGCAAACTGATTTTAATCTATGTAGGATTCAATTGATTTAAGACAAAACTTAGGTATTGTGACAAATACAAGCATATCTTATTCTTTACCCCCTATCGGTTCTTGCAAAGAACATTAGCTAACTTAAGTCTGATTCCTTAACATCTCGACTCCATATCAATGTTATCTAGCCTCTCACCTCTAGATGCCCTTAGCTTATGCCATCGTAATGACTGAATCCCAGCATCCTGGTACTAAACCTAAATCCAAACTAATAAGAATCTAGCTTGTCATTCTAGATCTAACCAATTCTACGCCCATCAAAACTTATCTTTTTATTATTTGCACTCCCCCTTAGGTAATCGCAATGGCTCTATCTAGAATGAAGTGTGGTATCCACTAGTTAGGTGAAATCATAGCCCTCCTTGGTCATTATGTTTCTCAATCGATTTTAGCCTCACAAGTGTCCAATTTGCAAAGTAAATGAATATTCCGTGAAAATATCATCACAATATTTAAAAGTAAAAAAGAAATATTTAAATCATTCTCATTCCACAAGATTAAGTCCCATGCAAGAAGAAAGAAAGGGAACTACTCAGAATTCATGGAGATTAAACAAAAACAAAACATTTGCAATGAAATCTAAGTCTTAAAACAAAAACTCGAACACAAATACAAAGTAACTTATGTCTTTACCCCAAGGAAACTCCTAGAGTTTTCTCTAAGCATTCTTCAAACATCTTCACGCTAAAACACACTCACACTTACACTTGAACACAAAATATGAAAAGCCTAACTCACTATTGCCGCGCAATTGAAGTTTTGAGGCTCCAAAAGGTCTCTAAATTTTGTCAAATCCTTCTTATTAAATAAAAAACAGAAAATAACTAAGGGTTGCTTCAAACACCCCTCTAAAATTCGTTCAAATTTGTTATATCTTCTAAAAAGGCAGTTACTAGCACTATATCGCCAGTCTGGGGCGCCATAGAGCCCTTGTCGCCCTCCTGTGGCGGCATGACGCCAAGGAGGGATCATCATTTTTGCTCCATTTTTTCTTCATTTTCTCTAAATGCCCATTTCATGTACCTGAAACCAAAAACTTGCAAAATATCTTCCTTAAAGTGCGATATCATCAAAAATGTACATAAAAGGCTTATAAAACATGTTATTTTGAGGTGGATCAATTTTCCCAAACTTAAACATTACTTGTCTTCAAGTAACTCCTTATACTATACATAAAATTTATAATATGTGATAGGAAATTTAACTTAAGGAATTCTATAATTTCTACTTTATAAAATGCTATAGTGAAACTTTCTAAAAAATTTTTAACAACTCAGGTTAAAAACTAATATACAAAAACATTTAGTAGTCAAGTTTAAAAATTATGATTTTCTATCTATTTCAAAAATAACTGAAATTAGTCATACTTAAGAAACTTAGAAGAAATACCAAAAAAAGAATTGCATGAGAACTTTATTAGTAAAGGTGTTAATACTTCTAAGTCAAGTTAGAAATGTAACCAAGTTTCTTTCCTTATGATGATTCAAGTAGAGCCAATTTTTTATTAGGCATCTCCTCAAGCTTCTCCTCACATTTTTTTTCTTTTTTCTTTTCTTTCTTTTTTTCTTTTAGGATTATTTTCAATCCTTTCTTTTTTCTTTTTTTTTCTCTTCTTTCATATGTTATGTGAGGATTACTATATCTGGATAGCTTTTAATAATTTTGAACTCCACTATCTTCCTCTTAAAGTTAAAAACATCTCATATTTCCTTACTTTAACAAATGTGTTTTAGCTTAAGATTTTTCATAAAGTCTCAACTCATTCTTTCCAAGTATAAATCTAAAATCTTTAATATTTCCAAAAATATAGTAATCTTTACTTTAAATAGTAAAAGCATAACTCCAAACTTTTCATACTAAGCATCTTAATTTTAGAATTAACCTTTATTATTGAAAACTTTTACTTAAATTTTATATAAACTTCATAAAATCAAAAACATAGTTTTCTAAAGTTAACTCTACATACCACAGGTTATGTTAAAAAAAATTTTGAAAAAAATAATTCTGAGGACAAAATAAAGTTTAGTTTAACAAGAAGTTTCTCCCCTCCTCCAAACTTAAATTTTCAAACTAATTTGAAGCAGTAAAGTTCATGAAGGAAGAGAAATTTTTTTAAAAATTTAAAAACAGGAGAACTAATGCAAGCACAAGTAAGAAAGACAAGTAGTGATAAATATAAGATTAACATGCATAACAATAAAAAACTAAAAGAAACACTACTCTAGCATTTAAATTGGAGTAAAAAATAAACAATATAAATAACAATTTAATAGAAAAAAAATTAAAAAGAAATTAAATACAAGCACACTCCAACATAATTACAACAAATCACTAACATGATTGAGTCCAAATTTTCAAACACAACAAAGAGAAAGAAAACAACACACTGCACATCAATCTTCATCATCTCTAGCATCATCATCATCATCACCCAAATCGATGTCCTCATCCATCTTATAAGGTCAATATGGTGTGAAAGTAGGGCAAGCAAAAAATTCTACAGAATGGCCACCTCCCATGTATCTCCTAATAACCTCATTATAAGCAAAATCATTCTCAACCTTCCTCATTATAATATCATCACTATGATACAAATGATATTCAAGTGCTTTCACTTGATTATGTAGATTTATGATATCTCCTTGTTGAACCATCATTTGTTCCATAGGATAATGCAGATAAATAGACTCAGAAGTAGGTGGTCTAGGATTAGGAGCAGGAGCAGAAGTAAAAGCTGAAGTATAAGGTATGTTAACTCCAGTCCTACGTTTAGTCCAAAAATGTCTCTCATATTTTTCTAAATTAATTTTTCCAATGGGTTTATGAGATGGTAAAGTTTCTTCCCAAGTCTCATACTTCACTCCAAATCCAACACACAAAGTAGTAATAAGAGAAGGGTAGCTCAAACCTTCTGTAGTTCTTCCTCTTGAAGAAACAAGCATATTGGTATAAATGAGGGATCCAATGTAAATAGGTTTTTTCATCTGAATGCAATAGTTTAAAGTGGCTCTCTCATGGGTTACCTAACTAAAACGATTGGTATGCAGTAATCTACCAAAGATGAAATTGTGTCAAGCTTGACAATGAACATTAATTTTTGAAAAAGAAAAGTTCATTAGTCACCCATTCTTAATCTTCTAAACTCCATTTCTATTTGTAAAAAATCCCATAATCTCTTCTAATTCAGCATCAGTAGGGTAGAACTCAAAAAAAAAGCAGTTAGGAACACTGTGCAAATGTTATATGTGATTAATTTGAACAGAACTAATATCCACTTATTGCCCACGCACAAAAACCAAATCATCTGATTGATCAGGAAAGTTGGCATAGAATTCACGAACAAAAGAAATCACAAATTTGACAGTAAAATAACAAAAATGTCCACATTATCGCTCTGCAATCAAAGACTCAATAGTACCACTAGGATCTAGAAAACTGTATTCTGCAATCAACTTATTTAATTGCAGATCGACATATCTAACCCATGTCCTTGCACCGAAAAAATTATTAGAATCAAAAGTTGTCTTTTCTTTGCCTCTCTTCAGTTTAGGAGTCATGTGTAATCTAAAAATTTCAAGATAAATTCTAAAAATAACTATCTCAACTTTATAGAGGCTCCTAAAAATACAATCTAAACACAAATAATCATTTAAGCATGGATTTCACACTATTTTCATCAAATCTTCTAATTTTTGGCCTAATCCACAATGTGGGTGAAATCCATTTTCAAATCAAAATATTTCAAAACTGCAGAGAAGATCTTACCTAGAGATGATGAAATCCCAAGTTTGGAAGCATATCTCTAAGATAATCAAGCACAAATTGAAACCCTAGAGGAGCGAAACATAAAAAAGGGAGGAAGGAGACAAACCAAAGGGTAAAAATGGTGAAATCTGTGGGTATAGGCATTTAAAATGACTCACGAGTGTGCTATAGTGCCATTCATACCCATCCAGATTTTATTTTTTTTTATTTGAAAAGGAAATAGAAAATCTTGGATGCATAAAGGCACTTTTTCAAATTTTAATGGCCAATTTTTTACTTATTGAGTTTTTCGCCTATCCAAAATTGAAAATTTGTAAATTCTAATTTGAACACATGATACACCAAAAATATATGCATTTTAAGACCCATATTTTATAAACATTTTTTTGTGATATTGCACTCTAATGGAAGGTATTTTTTATGTTTTATTGCAGATTGTTGATTTTTAGGACTTGGAGCAAAAAAGAAACAAAAAAAATGAAATTTAGAGTCAAAATGGAGAAATTGAAAAATTGTTTAGCACTGACGGAGCCAGACTAGGCGCTGACGGCGCTGTTTGACAGAGAAGACAGATTAAATTAGATGGCCTCTGGCGCCATTGTCGGTGCAAGCCCAATTTCTAGAAGATTTGATGAATTTGAACGTTTTTTGAAGATTTTTTGTATGCACCTATTTGGAAACCAAACTTAGGCTCTATTTATGGACAAAATTTGATCAGAAAAGCTCTCCCCTCTTTGCACCATTTCACATTCTTCCACTCACTCAGTTTTCCTCTTTGCATGCCTACATTACACGTCATTCCACACCAATAGTTAGTTATTGTCTTCATAGTTTTGAGTTTTTGTGGTGTGTTTAAGTATGAATTCTTCTCTAAGTAGTGTTTAAGAGGAAGAGAAGTGTGAGATTTCTTATTCCTACATTTCCTAAGAGAGACTGCAAGGGATTTGCTTTTAGAAAGAGTTTCAGATAAGTGTTGTTTGTTTATTATTATTGAATGAACTTTCTTTTATATATGAAATTTGTGTTTTGTTGTATCTTTCTCATGAAGTTTGAGTAAATTCCTTTATCTTTCTCCCTACTCTGAGATATGGTGAAATGAAGAGATAATTTGGATGTGTTCATGATAAAATTTAAAATAACTTGTGATGGTTTTTCAACTCCACTCTTAATTTACATTTTGATCTAGCCAATTGAATTGTTAAAATATGTTGTGAAACATATGAACCAAAAAATGGAGTATGAGTTCTACAATAGAGTGAGAACCACATTTAAGTCGATGAAGGAGTGTTTCGTTCATGGAATTAAGTGCAAATAAATAGGGAAATATACTTTGTTGGGTGTAGAATGAAGATTATTTTTAGGGTGACAGACTAAAAATCCCCAATTCAATCATAGTGTTTAAAAACTAAAGCTAGAGTTAGCCTTCAAGGAAGGAAAGTGGGAGCTCTGGAGTGGGAGCCAGTATCCTCCTAGCCTAGCCACGAATTTAGGGACTAAGAGATTAGCCAATGATTTTCTATAACACTAAATCAGGGTAGAGAATTAAAATTGCTTCTATTTGGCATAATACATATTTAAACCATTTATTTCATCTCGAGGGTAGAGAATTAAAACTGCTCCTATTTGGCACAATAAATATTAAAACCATTTATCTCATCTCATTTTACCAAAATCTCATTGGTAGAGAATATTTAGGGACTAAACCTAAGATTAGCTAATGATTTTCTATAACACTGAATCAGGGTAGAGAATTAAAAATTGCTTCTATTTGCACAATACACACCTAAACCATTTATCTCATCTCATTTCACCAAAAAGCTCATTTTAGTGGGAAAGATGTTTTTTCATATAAGAAAACTTCATCACATAAATATAGTTTAGTAGTTACTATTTTAAACTCTGCATTTAAGTTTTGCTAGTTGTTAGTAAATTAATTTTGTTAGCATCTTACACATTTGAAATTAGTGACAGTAATTTTGTTTTATTTCTGTGAATTTCCTAGTTAATTTATCATTTTAAATTTAAATCTTTTTCGTGGAATTAATATTTAGGACTTAAACAAAAAGTCTTATATTACTTGATAACGATATGTATACTTGCGTAGAATCCCATTCTTAAGTGCTTAAAGTTATTATTATTAAAATACCACATTAAGTTTTTGGTACCATTGTAAAGCGGAGTCAACTTTATAAATTTTACACAACTATATTCAACCGGGATCAAGCTTTTGGCGCCGTTATTGGGAAAGGTAATGGTAAATTAAATGGATTTTGAAAATTAGGAAATTTAGAGATAAAAATATACAAAATACATAAAAATAATATATATATATATATATATATATATATA